>CM038223.1:58571561-58720762 GCA_021442155.1 Cymbidium sinense
TAGAAGGCACCCACCCCATGCCCCACTAAATACTCTTCATTTAATACCAATGGCCAAACCCCAACCAAACCCCAACTAATACATGGAAACTAATCGATCAAAATCTCTCGACCCTCTACTCCACCATTTCACAATCAATACTCTATGTCCTCAACTTAGGATGTGGTATCGGAATATATTAACAAAAGGCTGCAATCACCTACCGCTCGAAGTTATCCAACTCAAAATGAACTACACCACATCTCTCTGATAAAATAATGATGCAATATCTCGAGATCAAAACTCTGTAGATCAAAAAGAATCGCTCTTCTCTCACCTCAAGGATATCATCTTGCATTAAATGGACTACCCTCAACTTACCATGCATTCAAAATTGCCATCCGCGACAAGACCAATCCTATCACGCATCTTTATTCCCTCCTATGCGAGAAAAAATTAACATATCCAATGATCACGAGAAAGAACTCACCCCCTCCATAGTCACTCTCCAAGCTACTGCGAGAAACCTGGGTTCACAACCTGAGGACGCGTAATCTATCACAACTTTCCTACACAAGCAGCGCTTTGACATGGACGAATACTCACATCAAGACCCAATCCGCTGCCAAATCTGTAACAAACCAGGCCACTCGGCCCATCTCTGCTGGTACCACAAGGATAACAATTCCTACCACAAGAAATACCTCAGCACTCAAGACCGAAATCACCAAGCCACCCCGCAGGGTGGATTACGGCGCCTCATCTCATCACCAACAACCTGGAGCTCCTTCAAGACCCTACCGACTATCAAGGCTAGCAACATGTCACCATCGGCAACGGTAACAGTATCCCCATCCACCATCAGGGCCAAGGCCTCCTTCCAACCCCCAATTGTAAGCTCCTTCTTAAACAACTCTTTCATGCACCTCTCTTATCTCATAACCTCCTCTCAGTTTCTAACCTCAGGCAACAATTGCTCGATTACCTTTGCTAATGGCTTCCTCATAAAGGATCGGACATCCCAACAACCTCTTCTAGTGTTTGCCTGAAGGGGCGTACTCCATTCACATATCTAGTCCACACTCCTCTCGCTCCTACTTCCTCCAACCTTTGGCATCAGCGACTTGGTCATCCGCAAAGATATTCTCAGAACTATCGGCTCGAATAAGCATCTTAGCATCAAGATCTCTCCTCCACCGCGCTCAATCAAAAACACTACCCTTCTCCAAATCTATAACAAGGACAAACATCTCTTTGAATTAATTCACTCGGATGTATGGGGTCCATCCCTAATACCGTCACTCCATGGACATAGATACTATGTTATTTTCATTGATGACTATTCGCTTTACGGTTGATTCCGTTTACCACATAAATCAAGTTGCCTCAAAATTTCAACAAGCATAATATGATCTGACACAATTCTCCAAGTCCATCAAAACACTTCTCACGGAGAATACACATCAAATGTATTTTAAACATATCTTAACTCCCACGGAATAATTCACCAACGTAGCTGTCCCTACACTCCGGAACAAAATGGAGTCACCAAACGAAAACACAGACACATCATTGAGTTAACAAGAACACTCCTTCATGCGACTACCAACATTTTTGGGCGATCTTTGCCCTAACATACCTACCTCATAAACAAACTACCCACCAAAAACCACCTCTCAATCACCTCACCAAATTCTCTACAAAAACCGCACTCAACTCAAAGTATTAGGCTCACTCACTTCCTCACTCACCAACAAACTCTCTCAAGCACCTCTCGCATCTTCTCGGTTACTCACAATACCACAAAGGCTATGGGTGCTTTCCCACCAAATTCCTCATCTCAAGACACGTCCATTTTGAAGAAACAAATTTTCCTCACCCTTTACAAAACACAAAATAAAAACTCCTCCCGGCACCTCCACTTCTCACACCTATTCAATATTCTCATCCCACCACACAAACCACAACAACATGGTGCCCGACAAAACTCACCTGCGATCAACCTCCTCCACCTCCAGGAACCACATGCCAGACACATAATGAAACCGATCACAGACCACAAAACCATCTTTGATCTCCTACACCTTCAAACAAACCAGAGACATGCTATACTCAAGCCTTGAAACAATAAATGAAAGCCATGTCCAAGGGTTCTCTACAACAACAACATGGACCTGGTTCCTCCACCTACTAATCAAATCATCGGGCAAGTGGACATTCAAAACTCAGGCAGACCCTCACTGACAAGGCCGGACTAGTGGCTGGACTTCAAACAAGAATCGACATTACTAGAAACCTTCATCCCGGTAGCCAACCATCGACTCTTACTCACTATGCTCTCCACATCACGGTTCAGTTCACGGCTGATCCAATATTCCTTCATGGCACCCTACGGGACACCCAGGGCTTCCTAGACGCTCAATACCCACACCACGTCTGCCACCTCCGCAAAGCCATCTACGGACTCAAACAGTCTCCCAGGGAATGGTACTCAACCTTCACAGACAACCTCAAACAGGATTTCTGCTCTCACTCTCTTCCTCCACACTCCAAGGAGCCGGATTTACCTTCTCTCATCTCGTGACATTCTCCTCACGGAGACAAACCACAAGTGATCTCATCTATCATCAAATGCCTCAAAGACGCATTCAACATGAAGGATCTCGGACACATCTCAACTTTCCTCGGAATTCACATCAAAAAGGCAGACAACAAATACTTTTTGACAAAATCAGTATACATTCAACAACTCCTGAACCGATCCGGTATGTCCTCCTACAAACCTGCACCAACACCCATCTCCAAGGCTACCCATCCCCATCGAAGCCTTCACCAACCCCTCGAATACCGACTTGGTTGGTTCTTCAATTCACGATCCAGACGCCTTGGCGTAAACCACCTATGCCATCACCCACTCAACCTCCATTTCCAACTCCTCAATGCTACCTTCAAGGAATGGGAATCATGGCCTACCAATGCACTTTCGGATCTCAACTCGATCTGACTAGGCGGGAAATCCCGGCCCGCTACGCACATTCCGGCTCAACACTCATCTCTTGGAAAGTTCAGAAACAAAAAATAGTCGCTCGCTCCTCAACCGAAGCCGAATATAGAGCGCTAGCAGCAGCTGCAACCGACATCATCTGGCTCCGTCGGTTAGCATAGGAATTCGGGATCTCTACACAACTTCACTTGTGAAAACACCTCGACCATGGCAATCACAATCCCAATCCATTTTCATGCAAGAAGTAAGCACATCGACTTCGACTACCGTTGCGAGATCACATGACCAAAGAAATCCAAGTCTGCCACATTTCAACCGAGGATCAAATCGCTGACATACTCACCAAAGCGTTGCCTACCCATCGGTTCCTCTTGCTACGCTCCAACCTCACCGTCCAGGAACAGGATCATTCGGTTGTGGGGCACTCATAACAAACCCTACCACCTTCTTCTGTTCTCTGACAAAGCTTCATGTTCAGCGGACTCGCCATATGGTTCTCCTTCCTTCGCGCACTTATCATCTCGGCGTTCACGGCCAACCAACCTCAGCGTTCAAACACCTCCTGGGGCTATCAACTTTTCTATAAATAGAGACACTTAATGTAGCATGTGATTATTATCTTCTTTCACTGCTTTACATATTCTCTCCCTACTATAGTAATACAACTCTTCGCAATGGAGTTTACTTCCTATCTATCTTCCGGGTAAGTAATCTCTCACTTGACACCTTAGGCTCATTGCTTTCTCTCTTAGTGTCTTCAGATTTGACTTAGCTTATTCACACATCTGTGTGTGTGTGTTAATATATTTCAATTGTCTAGGATTAATCCTTTGAATCAAGTAATTCATAAGAGATATATTATAAGGCTTAAGTTTGATGCTCCTCATGTATTATGAAAAAAAATCTTTATTGAAGTGCGACATGATTTAAGATTACTAAAGTTGAACTTTGAAGATGTTACTATGAGTACAGCCTAAGAGATATTCAGAGTCTCATGCATAGAGATGTTCAGAGATTATTTACTATAACTTGATAATTAAACTGTTTATTTTAAATTTAAAATTCAGTAAATAATTATAGACTTTTTGTATAATGATGGGTAGCTGCGGCTGCAGGTCCCCATTGTGGAATTCTGCTTGCCGGAACACGGCCTGGGGCGAGATTAAAACTGGAAGGAGAAGAGAGAGTGTAGGAGCCTCATGTGGTGGAGAAAAAAAATCAGGTTTTCCCACTGACCACGGGTCCTCGATTCACTGTTTAGGCTCATTATTTTAATTTTATTATTATTATTATATTTTCAGCCTGGGGAAAGTGGGTGTCTACAGTAAATTTTTAAAAAAATCTTCTTTACAAATTGATGTATGGCCATCACATGGACAGCAACAGTTTATCTATGCATATACGAAAATTATAAGGGATTATTTTAAAATAGCATCTTAATGATAATTATGTTTATGAAAAAAATATAATTATGAAAATAGCAATGTAATCACGGACGACTCATATTTCTTTTTTTTTTTTTGGTGGTTTTAAAACGGCAGAGAGAGAGAGAGAGAGAGCAGAGAGAGGAGATTTTATTTTATTAATTTTTTTTAAATAATATAATTATTTAAAATTATATAATTTAAAATATTTTTTTTAAAATATTTAATATAAATATTTATATATTTAGTTATTAATTTTTTTATTTATATATATAATTAAATATATAATTTAAAAATATTTTTTTTATATATATATAAATTTATAAATTTATTTAATATTTTTTTACATTAATATAATTATGTATATTATAATTGTTATTAATTTTTGTTAATATAAATATAAAATATTTAAAATATATAAATAAATAAAATAAAGAGGAATAAATAATATATATTTTATAAATTATATAAATATATATATATATATATAAATTTATTTAGTTATTTATATTTTTAAAATTATATAAATTTTTAGTTATATATAAAATAAAAAATAAAATATATAAATATATATAAATGTTATATATATATATTTTTAATTTTATTTATTTATTTAAAATATTTATTTCTTTAAAATATATAATTAGTTAAATAAATAAATAAATAATTGTAAATTATATAAATATTAAGTTATTTATATATTCATAAAATATTTAGTTATTTATTTATATAATAGTATATATTATATACATATATATATAATAATATCTATATATATCATATTATTATATCATTTATTTATTTGTTTATTAAATTTTTTTTATATTTTTATATTTTATTTATTTATTATTATTAGGGTATGTTAATATATATATATATTATAATAATATATGTATTTTATATATAAGAAAATATTCTATAAATTATTTTAAATTTTATATAACTTAAAATATTTATATAATTTAAAAAAAATAACTAAATGAATTTATAAATATATATATAATATATATATTACTTTATTTATATAGTTTATAAAATATTTATATAATTTGTTCCTTTTATTTATTTATTTATATAATTTAAATATTTTTTATATATATTAACAAAATTAATAACAATTATATATTATACATAATTATATTAATTAATAAAATATTAAATAAATTTATAATTATATAAATATTAAAAATATTAAACTATATATTTAATTATATATAAATAAAAAAAAATTAACTAAATATATAAATATTTAGTTATTAAATATTTTATAAAAAATATTTTTAAATTATATACGTTAAATAATTATATTATTTAAAAAAATTAATAAAAAAATTTTCTCTCTCTCTCTCTCTCTCTCTCTCTCTCTCTTTTCATGGTTTGTAAAACCACCAAAAAAAAGTAGTCAGTCGTGGTCCAAACGGACGACTGCATAAATAAAATTAAAAGTCTCAATTATTAAAAGCTATTTATTTTTTTTGAAAAACTATTATCATTATGCTGCTATTTTAAAAATAATCCCATATTATAATGCTTTAAATATAGTTTAATATATATATATATATATATATCTCTCTCTCTTAATTTTATATTTATATTTCGATGTGCCCACTTTCACATAAAGACAAACAGGCTGATTTTTTTTACTGTATCTAGATAGATATATTATCTATAATATGAACATACTTCAGCTTCTTTCACTTAAGGATTTAAAAAAAAAATGTTTTGACTCTTGCTTGCTAATTCCTCATGTCAATATTTATCAAAATTACACTATCAACTTGTATATATATTTTTTCTAATTTTTAAAATTTATTACTTGCACTATGTCTCTCTCATCATTGATTTGTGGGAAATTCTAACCATTTAGGTGTAGAATTTGATGATATCAAATTTCTTTTAAAGTATTTTCTTGCATTATAAAATCATCAATGCAGACTCTCTCATTAAAATGATTGATTTTTAATGATTTTAATTTATGCAACGAGTCTTAATCTTGATTTATGAAGCTTAAAATGTCAACAAATTTTGAGTTGATTAATTATTTTTTATGTTTTTGTGATTTGATTTAATTTGATTTTTTTTTTTTTGCTCAACTTGATTTTAGTGTGAATGAATTTTAATTTTGATTTGATTTTATTTTAAATTTGAGTTATTTAAATAGTTTCAATAGGTTGTAATTTATATTTGACTCATATGATGTTGTGTTTGATTACGGCATTAATAATTTTAATTTGATTAATTTTATTTTTTTATTTTATTTTTATTTCATTTAGTATAAATTTTATTCATTTTAAATTTATTTATTTTAGTCCATTTCATCATAGGAATGAGTTTGATGTTTAATCAATTTGATTTTGTTTAAAGTGTTTAAATTTACCTAGTATTTTTTTGTTGGGTGAGCCTACTAACCTAGCCTAGGTTAACTTTAGGATTTTGTTTCATTAGTTTAGATTTAATTTTAGCTTAAATTTTATTTTTTTGATTTAACCTTGGGTTATGGTTTCCATCTAGCTACTAAGAAAATGTCCTAAGGGTTTATGTGAGGAAAATCTTACAAGGATTGAGTGAGGAAAATCTTACACTAAGATTGAGTAGGTGATAAGATTGAACAATATAAGGTAAGGGGATGAAGATGTGTTAACCTCATTAAAAGTCAGATCAACATAGATGAGGTGCCTTATTACTATAAAGAAAGAGAACTATAAGAGCTAGAGAAAAGAGAGAGGATAATTGAGAGAGAATCTTTTAAATTAATTTATTCATAATTTATAAATTGCCAAAATAATGTTCATTCAACCCCTATTTATAAAAAATGAAATGCTATGATTTCTTATCTATTGCATTAGAAAGTCTTTGTATTGCCATTAAGAGAGAGAGAGAGAGAGAGAGAGAGAGAGAGAGAAACTTTGATAATCTATGTGATTGTGTCACACTTATCCCCTTGTCCAGGATGTAAAAGGAGTAGTGTAGCATTAATCTTATGAAAATAGATTTATAAGATAAGTCTATGTTAAATTTTAAACTTAAATATAAACAAATGTTAAAATTTTTAACAAACTCATAATAAACAATTCTAACAATTAGAAAAACTAAACTAAAATAAATTTAAAATGATAGAATAGTTTGAAAATAATTTTCTTGGGTGCATTAATTATGATTTCTATCTATGATTACTTCTAAAATCTCTTATCATATCCATCATGATTCTCAAATGACTTCTATTAAAATATTAAACCACCTAGTTTTCCCAACAAAAAAAGTAATATAGTTATTATCGTATGATCATGTTGTCATGAGACCATAATGAATAAAATGGTTCTCGAAAAAAATACAATAAAATTTTCTCTATCTACATAACAGTGATATTTGATAAGGATGATGCTTAAATGACCTCTCATGGATGTCACTAATATGATGTGGCTAACATGCACCTATGGCTATCTCTATTCCTCTTGACACATCTAAAACTCTTTGGCTTATATTGGCGCCTAAAATCACATACTCATCATCTAGCATCATCCCTTTTGCATGAATGTATATCATATAACTATAAAACTCTTTAGATAAATCTTGAAATCATATACACAATTAGTTTAATTTTAGTGAACATTTTTTTTTTAAATAAGTATGAATGTTTCCTATAAAATGCACTAAGAATTTCTTATTTGAAGACATAAAACATCAAATCAAGAGAGTTTGTTTAGGGTTATAACAGGTGTATGTAAATGCATTTAGAACACCTAGGAAAAATTATATATTTTGAAAACTAAATGAATATTATAATTTTTCATTATAAAAATATTAGATAATAACATTCTAACAACTATCACATTTTAACTGGTATAGTTATAAAAGTTTTTTTTCACTTGGATTAAATTTGATTTTATGGGTACAAATTAGTCCGATTAATAAAGGTCTTTAAAATTGTTACTAAAGTCATGCAAAATACCATGGGACAGCCTTGGATAGGCAAAAAATATTATTTTCCACCATTAAAACTTTTAAAAGCTGAAAGCAATAAATTTAAGATAAAGTAAGGCAAATCTATGACAAATTTACCTTAAAAGGAAATAAATGGTAGCCTAAATCTTGGATGGTATCATACAAGGGAAGATGTTGCAAGCGGATAAACATTAGGTGGATGTTAGAAAAATTGGAGATTAAATATCCTATTAATATTTGGAAACTCTAGATAAATTTGAATTTAACAAATTGTTCTAAATTGATTATTAAATATATTTAAAGATATTTCTACTATTGTCAAATATTTTTAGCTCTTGAGAACCTACTACTCCACCTACATAAAAGTTTGTGTTTCAATTAGATTAACATCCTCTTCATATTCTTCCCCTAAGATTGTATTTCTCAATAAAGGCGAAACTTTGGTGACCTACATTCTGTATTACGTAGGGAGGTCTAGTGCATTAAATGGCTTTAAAATAACAAAGCAGCAATGTTGGGTTAGATAAATAGAGAAAAAAAGAAAAGTAAGGAGAAGTTGTGACTATTTCTTGCTATGATTCTAATGTCTAAATAGTATTGATAACTTTTAACGTTTGGGTCACTTGATATGTAAAGAAAATTCTAAGTAGGCTTGCTTTTATGGAATCATTAGAAGGTTATATTATAATAAGTGATAAATAAATGTGGCTCATTGAAGTTGATTGACTGTACATTTAGTTCCCTCACATCCATGTTTTTATTAATTTTTTCTCTAATACCTAAATTACTCTCATATTATAAGTTTAAGCGGAGACCTATCAAGCGGAGAGGCTATGGTGTGAGAGACCTATCAAGTTGATTAAGTACATTTACTTATTCTAGATTTTAAATTAGATTCAAGAATTAATTGCAAAGATGTGCCATAAAAACTGATTTTACAAGTAAACCTATTGTTGTCTCTCATATTTTATGAGTTCTCTTACTTCCATTTTCCAAAATTTTCATGGTTCTAATATTATCTTTTTTTGAATATTTTTCTTGTAACTTATTATCTATAATTTGAACTTTTGCTATATAATTTTAATTTTTTATAATCTAGCATTTAAAGGTCATAATAGTTTTTTTAAATATTTAGGATTTTGGTTTTAAATATGGCATTTTGAACTTACTAGCTTTTAAGAATTTATTGGCTCACATCAATCAAAATTTACTTTGCTTATCTAATATTTTTCAAGATGAATAGTAGTTTATGCCATAGAGATTTTCCTATTTTGCATCACAAAAAATTTCATTAAAAATATTCAAAATTTTAAGAAACTATAAAGGGGATTATGATCCAAAGTTAAATGTTTAACATTCACTTACATGTCACAAGAATAATCATATAATCAATCTCACTAAATTAATGGAGATAAATTAACTAGGATGCATTTTGAAATTTTAAATATATAACAACAAAAAATATGGTATATACTTTAAAGACATACTTATAATTTATCTTAAATAATGCCACACCATTTGACAAGTTCCTCCACAAGTAAATAATCTAACATTCACTTACAAGTCACAAGAATTACGATGGTGCACTCAATATTACTATAATTGGCTAAGACCATTATATTATGGGTGCTAAATTAAAGAAAAAAATTAAAATAAGATGCCTTTTAAAATTTAAAAAAGTGATAATAGCCAAGAAATTGTCATTTTAAAATTTGTGCATCAACATGAAATGTGGTCTATGCCATAGAGACCTATATGTAATTTATCTTAAATTGTGTCCTAGCTTTTTTAATCATTTCCTCCCAAACTTGCCCTAATTTTTGTTCACTAGTGCCTTACTCTCCTTGGTCTTAACCACCTAACTTGTAGAGCCACATGCCCATTACATTATTGAAACACAAATCACTTCCATCTAGTTGTTAAATGATGATCTCATTACATCAATATTGATTTTAGGAATCTCTTTTCTAACACTTTGTATGATAGTCTTATTGTTTCTATAAATTAAAATGAAAAGTATGATAGGGGTCTAACATTTTTATCATTTACCTCTCAAAATTTTTTATTAAATAATATATTTTCTTGGGTATCTAGTATGAAAAAGTGCCATATTTTCATATATATCAAATTTCTAGGAAGATTTACATACCATTTTTTCTTATATTTAAAATCACCTAATTGGTGATATTACATATATATTACTTATGTTTGTCTAGAAAATATTTTATATTTTTATTTTTTTTGATATTTTTTTATGTATTTTAAAACTTTAGTGAAACATTATGTAAAAAAAATTAATATATTACAAATGAATGATGACAAAGTAGAATTATATAATAGTCACCATGTAAATCTCCATAATTTGTATTCAAGTGTAATCATCTTTGATACATCTTCTACAATTGTAAACCACCTTAACCCACATCTAAAATTAATTAAATAGATCATTTCATATAATAAAGAATAGGTTAAACAAAATTTTCATCTTTTCTTTCTTCTTTTAAAGCATTAATAAATTTTATTCTCAAATACTAGGATAAGTAAATTCAATATGATTCTAATATTGATTTTTATATAATGTGCACATTCTAACTCATAAACTTTCAAGTTGATTCCTGATCCATCTCTTATAAAGTTATTGTGGACAATCATAGTGAGCTTTAGCTTAATACGTAATGTGATTATAATTTATAAAAATTATTTAATATTATTACTATAACACAATCACAAATTATTAAAATAAATATTAAATTAGAAATTTTTTCAATCATGCATGATCTAATATAAATTATGTTTTTCTATTTATTGATATGATTTTCTAATTTTAATGATCATCTCACTATTTTTTAAATTAATAAAATAAATTAATTTAAACAAAATACTTGATATTCCCTACAATAAATTTCTAATATTAAAAATAAATTATCAAGTAAACAAAAACCAAATAACTATAAATGTTCTTCATATATATTATATATATATATATATATATATATATATATATATATACATATAATATTTTATTTTTATTATTTTTTTAAAAAACATTATTAATGCATTCATATATGATTACAAGATATCAAATACATTTTCAGACATTATATATATACTTTCATGAAAAATTTTCCTACATTATTCATCCAAAATTAAATGCTCTAATATCTTAATATTTATTGAAAAGCATTCATACAATAGTAATTACAAACATCCACCTTAATTGAATATCTATTTTGTAATAATTTATTTCATATTATATTATCATTTTCAAATTTATCTTATTCATTGCTTGTACAACCAAATATTTTCAATATTAAATAAGATGCTAAAAATATTTTATATACTTCAAGATGAAGCAATTATCAATTATTGTGAACACTTGAAATATTTTTCTTTAAAAGTAAATTAAATTGAGTTATCTTTGAACAATTATAATGATTATTTTGCATAATGTATAATAATGTTAACATAATTTTTAGTTCTTTATTAGAAATGGAACATTTTGATAATGAATTTAATCAAAGATAATTAATTCAAAATACATTAAACAAGAAAGCAAATTTAGTGAATGAAACATGAAAAAAAACTAATGATAACCAATGTAAAATATTTTTAGAGTACAATATCAATTAATTAATAAAATAAAAGTGAATAATAATGTTGATTAATGTCAAATAATTAAATAGATTTGATAATTTACTCATTATAAATATTAATATCCAATTTTAAAATTTTTTAAAACAAAACATTTTCTATTGATGTTTAAGATATCAAAAAGTTTAAATTTCTTTATTATAAACACATGTATGAAATTATCACTAATAAAAGCTCTAAAATCATTGTACAGACATACCTTAAGGTGCATTGGAATGGTGAGTGGTCTCCGTTCTTTATGATGAATCAATTGTTTGACTCAATGAATGTTTAATTAATGAGTTTGTGCATTAAATTGATGAAGATGTTGGGTTTAAGAGCTTGGTGGCGTGATGGGGTCACTGGGGGATGAGGAAGGCTCTGGGCTAAATCACGAAAGCTTATGTATTAATGGATAATGAATATTTTAATGAAAAGGGCTAAGATTCTACTTTTTTGGTTATTAATTAAATGATATATTGTATTTGATAAAAATAAATGTTTAAGTGAACTAATGGTGATGAATTTGGTTTCAAGAAATTGACCTAAACTTTTATTTCATGTAATTTAAATACATACATCATTATTTACTAAAAATGGATTTTATCCCATTTGGTTTATTCATGGTGACCCAAATGGTTCACCATGGGTTCTTGACTAACATGGTGACAAATACATGCCAAGTTTTGTTTGTTTTGTTGGTTTGAATGTGTTTGGCTCAATTTGACCCATTAGTCAAATTGATTTCCATTGTTAGGTGATCTTCAAATTGTGTCAAATTGATGATTTTTGGTAAGTTCATTTGATATTTTGTATTGTTTTGGTTTGGTTTAATTTGAATATTTAGATTTGACTCATATGGGTTCATATCAAATGTCTTAAAGACCAATTTTAACAAATTGGTCTGACTATTGGTTTAGTTCAAATATATTTGAGATTTATTTATTTGAATTGATTTGGATTTGAGAATATTTGGTTCAATTTGATATGTCAAATTGGCTAAATAATCAATTATTTGATTAAATTGATTTTGAATGAATAAAACAATATTTATGATAATTTAGTTTTCAAATCAATTTGATTTAAATTATTTTTTATCAAATTTATTGAATTAAAATTAAATATTTGGTCAATCATATTCAATATATTTTATGATTGAATTTTTTCAATTTTGAGTTAGAAAAATTTGGTTCATTTACTCAATGATTAGTCAACTTGGTCAAATATCAAATTGCTTTGCCAATTGATTATAATTTGATAATGATCAACAATCATTTAGAGATTTTGATTCAATCAAATTTTTTGTTGATTAAAGTTTATCAACTTGGTCCCTTTAGATCACTTTGGTCAAATGAAAATGGGTCAAAAGTTATTGGGTTTAATTAGATTATTGACTTTGATGATGGAATTGATTGATGGCTTTGATTGATGATTTAAATTTAAGAATTTTAGCTCATTTGGACCATTTAGGCCAAATCTAAATTGATTAGATTCAATTGGTTTGATTGTTTGATTAGTCTTGGAAGAGTTTGAAATAGATTTGGATTTTTTGAAAATGATTTATTGGTTTCAATTGAATAGCTTTGGGTTATCCATAGGATGTTGACAAGTGATTTAGGTTGAGTTAAATTGATTTGGCTTGGAGCTTGATGAAATGAAATCAATTGAGGTTGATGTAGGTGTACGTTTGGTTGATTTGGATGGATTGGATGATAAATTTTAAAACCAATTGGTTTTGGATTCTAAAATATTGAACCAAATGGTAAATAAAATGTAAAATGCAAATCGAATAACAATTTGGTTGTTTATTTTGGTTTTTTGATAAACTTCATACATTTAAAATTATTTGCATAATATTTTATTTATAATGAACAAAATATATTTATTTATAATTTTACTATAAACATAATATATAAATTATAAATTTTCATATAATTTTTGGTTTATTTTTTAAATTTTATTTAATCATTCAAACCAAAAAAAAAGTGATTTATTAATTAAAACAAAATCCAAATTATTAGTTCAAGTGACCAAATTACTAAAAACTTTGGTTGGTTTGATTAGTTAAAACAAATAATCATAGTTGGTTTGGTGGAGTTGGTTTTAAATGAGTGTAAAATGGATTTTGGTTTACCATGGGATAGGTAGGTTTATTTGAAGGGGTGATCACATGTATGCCTTCTTAGTCTCTGTTTGGTTTATTATTCTTTTAATCACTGTTTGGACTAGGAAAATCCTAGGCTTAGAAAATTTAAGTTTAAGGAAGGATGAGTCAATTTGTCAAAATTGAGGTCAACAACAAGTTTGAGAATTCTTTAATTATGGTGGCTGAAAATGGTTTGCAAATATGAATAATCACATGAATTGTAGATTATCATATTTCTCAAACAAATATTAAATTTTTTAAAGAAATTTTTTTTTGTTTATATTCTTTGAATGATTATTGTTATTGTGATTTGTGTTTAGTAGTTTAATCATTTAATGCATGGAGAAAAATAAAATATAAATACTAAAATAACAACATAACATTTGGACTTGACTTGATTTTTGGCATCAATCAATTCAATTTTAGTCTTTATGGGCTATTTTTTATCAAATTTTGAAAATTAACTATTATTTGGCTCTCATATTAATTATTATTGGTCATTGTAGTTTCTATATTGAAAGGACATCACAATTGTGGCGATTAGTGAAAATAATTATTTAACTAAAATATTTGGTGATCATCAAATTTTAGAATATTATGTGAAGAATCATGATAAAAATTTGGTTCATGTTGAATTGAAAGAAAATAATAGAATCTCAACTATAAGCTAAACATGAAAGTTAGTCAAAGCTCAATTATAGGTCTCTTGGTTTTGTTTTCATGAACCTAAGAGTTTATTAGGATATTAGGTTAAAAAAAATTGTTAAATATGAGAATGGGTTAGTTGAACCTAAGTTGACCAATTAAATTTAAATAATGTGATCAAATACATAATTTAAAACAAATGAGCCAAAAGTAATGATAAAATGTTTTCATAGAATATATTTTGTATTCTTTTGCTTAGATCATATAGTTGGTCAATAGACTTTAATTGAAGGTATGACTCAATTTAACTCATTATTTAACCAAAATAGGTCAAATAGTTAAATAGGGTTAATCATATGAATGATCTAATTGAGTTGAGCTTCATTATAATATTCTAAGTATGATTTTAAAAATATCATGGTTGACAATGGGTTTTTGTGGATTGGTCAAATTTAAATTAAACCAACATTTACTTTCTAAAATAAATTTGTCTAACCAAATACTCAAATTAAATCAAACCCATGAAAGGATATTAGAAATACAACACACTTTTGTTCAACTCATTTGAACCCTTTATTTCATTTAAGTTAATGTTTCAATATTGTCTAAATGGATACATTTGGAAATTGTTTGAATCTAACCAAAGTATAATTAATCATTATAAAATTACTCAATTTTGGTCTATATTGGTTTAATCATTTATAAACCATTTCCATGGTTAACCAAAATTTTAGCAAAACTTAAATAAAGTTAGGTAAGTAAAAGAATAACTTTAAATGTTCTTAATCAATTTGAACTTTCTAAATAGGGATGAAATACACTTGCCTAGCTTTGTTAAATGATATTAATCAACTCCCATCCATTGATTCCAGGATAATAGCTAAGGGATCTAAGTATGATTAACCATAGGTTTACCAAGGTTATGTTGAAATCCAAGTTCTATACAAAAGCTTCCATTCTACTTTGCATGATAGAGAAAAATAATAATAATAAAATAAAAAATAAAAAATAAAACCACTCGTGTTTCTTGTTTTTCACTCCCTGAAGTCTTCTAAGTCTCTAGGAAGAACTATTCCTTTTCTTCCTAAGGTCTTTATACCTTCCCAAATTGGGTTAATCAAGAGATTAAGGAGTGCATAAAGAAGCTTTGTTAAAACCAATGTTTTAAAAATCGGACCGGACCGGCCGGTCGGTTTAATTAAATTTTATAAATATTATATTTAAATATTAAATTTAATGAAATATATTTTTAAAATATTTTTAGATGAAATTATATAATTTTAAAACTAATTTTATAATTATAAATGTGCTTGAATTAAATAAATAATATGTCCATCAAATTATTCTAAATATATTACAAACTTATTTTTAAGAGCTCTACTTTTCAATATAAATAGTACAACATCATCTTCTCTTTATGATGTGAGACTAAATAATATTATTTTATAAATATTCTATAAATTATTTAATATACTTTTTTTTAATATTGTAATCTTATATTTCTATATTATAAATTATATTTATATTCATAAACTTACATTACCAAAAGTTTTAAATTTTAAATCTTTTTAATATACATATGTCATGAATTATAATAATATGCTTAAATATATTACAAGCTCATTCTAAGGAGCTCTATTTTTCAATAAATAGTACAACACCTTCTTCTCTTTATGATGTGGGACTAAAATAGTTGAATATGGAGAAACTTTTGACTTTATGATTGAAATTTTGAATTATATGATGTGAGCTTTAGTAATATCAAATGGGATTTAAAATATAAGAATAAAAAGATAATATTTTAATTATTAACTTTATATTTTATTTATAAATTATAATTTATAATATATATTTTTAAGAATATAATTCATTATATTATTTTATAAATATTTTATAAATTTTTAATATTCTTTTTTTTTATATTGTAATCTTATATTTCTAGATTATAAATTATATTTATATTCAAAAAACTTACATTATCAAAATTTTTAAATTTTAAATCTTTTAATATACATATGTCATGAATTATAATAATATGCTTAAATATTTTATATATTATTTATATTTAACAAGGCTTTTAAAATATTTTTTATTCTAATTTTTTTATTTTTATTATAAACGATAATTTTAATAAATTATATTCTTTATGATAAATTATATTTGTATTTATAAATTCATATTATCATTTTTTAAGATTTTAAATATATTTAATATATACATAATTATATTTATAATATAGATATAATTATATCTTATTAAACTTTATATCAATCTTAAAATTAATAATTATTAAAAATATTATTTATATATTTATTTTATTTATTTATCTTATATATTTATATTATTTTATCATTTAATTAAATTAATATTTAATAATTTTAATATTAATTAAATAATCAAGTTTAACCCTGATTCAACCCCGATCGAACCTTTGAACCTTAAACATCTCTCTCTTCTAGTTCCATGTTCGATCCGGTTTTCACCTTGGTTAAAACTATTTTAAGCCTTTCGCAAGCTTATTTAAAATTTTAAAAAATTTGGTTCAATTAATATCACATTATTTTTACTATAAATGCTTTTATTATTATTAGACTCATCTTATCAAAACATTCATTTTATTTATATATTTGCTAAATTTAGAATTCAAATAGTCCAAAATTTAATTCAAATTTTTTTATATATAAGTTGCTGAGATTTATACATAATTAAATGAAATTTTTATGACATACAATTAGCGTCAAAAAAAGCTCGTTATTCATGACAGTATTGCTCGTTAAGTTAACTAAGCGGTAAACACTTTTCAAGCTCGATTTATAACGAAACAATCCTTTGTTCGATCTTTATTCGATTTAGCTCGAAATAAATAAATAATTATAATTAATTATATAAAATTTTATTGAAAATATAATTTGTCATTAAATATTTTTAAAAATTATATTTATTTTAATAATTAAATTAGTTGATAACATTTTAAATCAAACAAGTTAAAATAAATTATAATTGCAATTTTAGGGATATTTTTAATTATGATAATCGGTAAGGTAATATTTAGGGTAATATCTTAGCCATGCAATTTATCTCAGAATTTAAAACAATTCAAAGGATATATACCTTCCTCGTGCGAGTCGCGACCTAGCAGCCCTAACACGACGTCTCAGTCTCTCTCGAGTCTCTCTCGACTTTGCAATTTTTCCCTAATCCTATAAGTCCCTCCGTCACTCTCTAGTTTCTTCTCTTCTCAGTGTTCTAGGTTGATTTCTCTTCTTAGCAAGTGTCTTGCGAGTTGTGAGTCTTCGAGTTACAACGCTAATATCAGTAAGTAGCCGAACCTCACTGAGATCTCTAGTTTTAGGGTTTGTCATTATTTTCTTCTTTTATCAAGCTTCTACTTGGGACTCATTCGACTTTGCATGTGATATCATTCTCTTAACTCTTCTCCCTATAAATTTATTTTTAATGTGTAGTTTTTTTGTTGATATGTGAAGCAATTACTTGAGTTGCAATCTATGATCTATACTGAGATAGAAATTCCTCTAATCCTCTTACCGGTTTCATGTTAAAAGGAGAATGCTCTTAAGTTTTTACAATTTGTGATTGATTTTCATTTGTAGACTTGAGTCACGATGTCTATGCTATATGTTGTTGTCTATTGAAATGCTTGAAGTGCTTATTCGGTTATTCCCTATAGGATATTCTCCACCTTATGCAGTTATGCTTGTTGTGGATGATTTGGTTATTCCCTGTAGGTTATTGAAATGCTTGAAGTGCTTGAAGTGCTTTCGGTTTGTCAGACCATTATTTTCTTTGTCTCTGTTTATGGATACTATATATATGCTGTTTAATTTTTTTTATTTTCTTTTACTCTTCTCATTCTCATTTGTCCTGTCCGGCCATTATTTTGCTATCTCTATTGGCATGGATACTATATATTGTTTTCTCTATTTGAATTTTCATTTTCTTTTACTCTTCTCATTCTAATTTGTCCGGCTATTATTTTACTCTTCAATTTTTGAGCTGATTTGGTGCTGAGAGTAGATCAGATAAAATTAGTTGCTATATATTTTCAATCTAGAGAAAAGTTACATTTTCAAGATCATTTCTTTCATGTTAGATGTTCCTACAAGATGGAACTCCACTTACTTAATGCTTGAGTCTGCTTTTATTTACCCTAATGTGTTTTCATTATGCTCAAGATTCCAACTATAAGTGGTTACCTTTTGAAATTGAGTGGTATAGTATAATTAAGTTTTTCTGTTTTCATAATTCTAAAATGATTTGATTCTTCTTATCCAACTACAAATATATTTCTACATGCTATCATGCATGTAAAGAAACTACTTATTGAAGAATGCAATTCGTCAGATGAATTCATCAAGCAAATGGCTACTATTATAAAATTAAATTTGACAAATCGGGAGAATGCAATTTACTCATGTCTTATGTGCTTATCCGCTTTAATGAAATTTATTACTTTCACATTTCCTAAAATATACTATAGTTCTGAGGTAGAATCCAAGATTAAGAGTATTAAGGATGTTATTTGGGAAATCTACAATCAATATTCAGTTGATACTAGTACTCCAAGCACTTCAATTCCTAGTGGATCTTCACAACTAGCAGTTGATGTGCCATCTTCATCAAATTTTGATTGTATGTTAGGATTTGTTGATTTTATTGTTGCTTTTGATTCTACCATCAAAAATTTGGTAAAACTTATTTGAGGGTGGGATTATACTTGTCCAATAATGATTCTTTGATGTTCTTGAATGGTGGAAGATGAGTACTCTCAAGTATCCTATTTTATCCAAAATAGCTAAGGATGTTTTAACAATTCCCATAACCACTGTAGCATCCGAATCTGCATTTAGTGCTGGTGGTAGAGTTCTTGATGATTGCAGGAGATCTTTATCTCCAAAAATAGTCAATGCACTTGTTTGTACGGCTAGTTGGATCAAAGGTATTCAGCCCAACATAAAAATCCTTTGGTACATTTCCAACTAAGAGCAATCTATTTAATATATATGATAAATTTCATTCTCTCATTATCTACTTTTATTTCAACAAGAGTTAATGGAGGAGGAGAATCTTTATGTGAAACTGCTGAAAAATATTTAGCAATGGAGAAGGATACTAAGCATCAATAAATCATCTTGCATTTACTCTTTCCAATCTAATTTTCATTTATGATGTTAAATTTGGACTTACATTTGTACTGTTTAATTTGGACTTACAGTTTTGCTGCTTAATTTGGACATATAGTTGTGCTATTTAATTTGGACATGTAGTTAATCGACTAAATAACTATGGTTTATAATTATGTTTATGTGTTCAGAGATTATTTTTTGCATCTTAATAGTTGGCTATCTTGTTTTGAGATTATTCTCGTAACATCGGTGGTTGACACTTGACAGATGACTATTAGCATAGTTGGTTATATGGTTGTTTATTAGAAGAGCAAAGAGTTTGTTATTAACAGACCAAGTGTTGGTGTTGATGGCATTGCCTTCGGGTTTGGTTTCGTTTCTTGATGACATTTGGAGTTTGTTGTCTTGACTCTTGGGTGATTGGCTTGGTTTTGTGTTTGAGTTTAGTTTTGTCTTAGGTGCTTTGGCTTGATGACCTTTGGAGTTTGGGGGGTCAGAATGTCGTTGACTCTGGGTGATTTTGGCTTGGTTTCTTCTTGGGTTTGGTTTCTATCTTAGCTTTTTGGTTTGATGACCTTTAGAGTTTGGGGTCAAATGCTATCTTGGCTCTTGGGTGATTCCTGGGCTTGGTTTCGCCTTCTGGTTTCTGTTGGGCATGATGACATTTGGAGTTTGGGGGGGCCGCTTGACTCTTCTCGACTTGCTGCTTTTTGGTTTCTCTCGTGCTTTTGGATTTGACCTTTGTAGTTTGGGGGGTCAATGTGTCTCTTGACTCTTGGGTGATCGCTTGGTTTCGCCTTCTGGGTTTGGTTTGCCTTGGGCTTGATGACATTTGGAGTTTGGTCACGACATTATTAATGTGTAATGATGCTACACTTGGTCAATTTGGAATATATGCTACAATTATTAATGTGTAATATCACTTGTGATATTACACATTAATGGGCTATGATGGAAAACTAAATAGACATATGAGATGAAACTTAGCTTGATAGTTGGCATTATGTATTTTCAAACATTCAATTTAATTTTTTGTGATTTCTAATTATTCTTTGTTATTATATTATGTACAAAGTTTTTTTTTTTACATTTTTTCCTTCTTACTCATTCTAATTTTAGCTTATTCAATGTTCATTTCATTTTTTTTTCCTACACTTATTATTATTAATCTTTCATTTTGTCAATTTTTTGAATGTTTAAAATTCACACAGCCACCAAGCTATTGACGACATCAATGATTATTTATTTTAATTTTCTTGAGCCCATTCATAATATTTATTTCATATTTTCTTGTTATTTTATTTACATGAAGTGCAGATTACTATTTTGAAGATTCAAGATTAGTTCAAGGCTTGAAAGCTTGAAGACTTGAAGGCTTGAAGCTATGGATTGGATTGGATTTGGAAATTGGAAATTGGAAATTTTAATATCACTATTTTGTTAGCTTTTATTGAATAGAATTGTTACTTGTATATGATCATGTAAATTTTTAGGATGAATTTATTCTAGTAAGTTGTAAATTTGTAAATTGTGATAATATGAGTTAGCATTTTAAATTGTATTCAATTTTGTGTAAAAATAAATATTTCTGATTGTATATCATTTAGTTTCAATTAACAAAATTTTTACTTAATTTTTGCAAATATTACCTAGTTTTTTTTACTGTATAACTAAATTTTTTTAACTGTAAAAATAAAATTTTAATTGTATATCATTATTTTGTATATCTTTTAATTTTAATTTTTACCAATAGTACTTAATTTTTTTACTGTATAATATTCCATTAAATATTTCTTTTTTTTTTAAATTTTTAAATTTTAAATGAAAATTAAGAAAAATAAATATTATTAAAAAATAAAATCGAGTCAATTTCGAGCCGAACGAGCCTAAAACGAACACCAACAATTTTTCGAGCTGAACACGAACACTCTACAAACGAGCTATTTCGAACACGAGTTAATTTCGAACAAATAAATAAATAACGATCCGAATAAAAACAACATCTTGGGGGACATACACGAAGGAAGTAATCATGTATTTTCACTACATATAATATTTTTAAATTGAGTAGGAAAACAACTTCCTCGGATGACTAAAGCTTGAGATCAAAACTTTATCTATTAATAATCAATTGAGAGTTCATGTCAAAATTTAATATTCATTATTAATTTAAGCTACAACCATAAGTTCTATCATATTTATGTGTCACATTATGAGCAAGATTAGATTTTTTTTTATTAAAAGGAGCTAATTTTACAAAATTTTCTAGTGGATTCTTCATAATTGGAGCGATGAAAACTGCTTTGATTTTGCTAAAGAATTGTTGGAAGGAACTACCGAAAATGGTAAGGTTATTGTGAGAGCATTCTTCCAGTGGAGCCCAAACAAGTCTAGCAAAATATATTTGTAATCTCGATCTCATCATGTTAGTTCACTTCGTTGAAGGAAAAGAGAGGACGTGGGAAGAGTTTAAATCATTAGCAAAGATTTCTCTAATTTCAAAGACATCTACATATTTTCGTGCAATTGGTGGAGTTCACCAAATTGGTTGACTACTTCAAGCTACATGCATACATATTTTGCTATCTTTATATTTTTTACATGCATTGCTACATTTCTCTTGTTGCTTATTTTATATATATATATATATATATATATATATATATATATATATATATATATATATATATTGCATCTAAAATAAATATTTTAGAAAAATGAGGAGTATCTTTATGCTCTGTTTCCTTTAACTAGCAAAATATTTGCTTCTTACTTGACAAACTGATCCTCATTGTCATAGCTATTAGATATGTTTTTATCTTATTCCTTATGTCGGATTTGATTTGTTGCCCGGAGCAACCGATCACCCCAGTGATCTTTTCTTTCAAGTGGAAGATGTGAGTCACTGAGCTTTCTTCCCTTCAATCAATTATTGCAAACCGAAAGGCACTCCTTTGGTAGGATAGCTCTCTCATCGGCTGGGAAGCTACTCCCTTTGGTTCAGTGAATCTGAAATAGGCCTAGGCCTCTATAAGCTCCTTCGCTTTGATCAATTGCAAACCAATGAATCCATCAAAATAAATCTAAAAATGAAAATCAATTTGACTATCTTTTGATCTAACTCCCGGTATTCACTCAATATTACCTCTGATTATTATTGCCCAAAGCAACCAATCACCCCAGGGGTTCCATGATTATGAAAGATGTGGGTCCCCATGCTTTCTTTCTAACTTAACCATTGTATACCAAAATACATTTCTCCTTAATTGGATAGTTCCACCTTGTCGTTGGTAAACTACTCCCTTAGAATTTATAAAATCTGAGTTAGGTCTAGGCTTCCATGGTCCCTACTCAGTGTAGTTCCTCGCAAACCTATGAGATCCATCATAATCAAAACAAACAAATCTAAAAATAAAATCAATCTTGACTATCTTTGAGTTAGGTCTAGGCTTCCATGTCCTATTAATAGTTACCCCAAAGAACGGTCATTACTTGAGGATGTAAGTCTACGCTTTCTTCCTAATATTTATACCAAAGGCATCCATTTGGTTGGCTAGTTCTACTATGTATATAGCAAACTATCCCTTTGGATTGGTAAATCTAAATTAGGTCTTGGCCTCCGTGGCTCCTACTTAGTGCAGTCCATCGCAAACTAATAGGATTCATCTCAAAAATTCAAACATAACAAAAATTGAAACAAATTCAACCCTCTTCCCCAATGAAACTAAATCAAATCTTTTTCTCCTCCGTGAGACTCAAATCAAATCAACCTCTCATTTCCTTGTGGATGACCTAAACCTGCTTCCCTAGTGGAAGGTTCACACTCTATCCCTTAGTGGATTCTTCAATCTCCTCATGTCTGGGCATAACAGAGAGCCACATTGCACTAAGCTCTTTCTCCTCATGCCTTGAAGGATAGATTGTTTTCATTAGTGCCTGATCCGGCAGTTGTTGATCATTTTGTCAACACCAGCGTGTTTCTTGTCATAGCACCACATATTCCCTTTGTTAACCTCTTTTTTAGAATGAGCTCAACCCTCCATCTTAGACATAGGACTTTTAGATCTTAAGAGTTCCTTAGTCTTAAGACACATCAAGTGATTAGGTAATAAAATTACACCAATTAGTAGCATTATATTTTAACATATTATTTATTATTATTATAATTATATTTATATTCTTATTAGTTTTAGGTAATATAATTTATTTTTTGAACTTTTATATTATAATTATATTTTTATTGAAATTTTCTAAAATATTTAATATGCATACTATATATATATATATATATATATATATATATATATATATATATATATATATATAAAAATTAAATTTATCGATACTAAATACGATAATATCATTATCACATAAATCCTAATTGAGATTTCTCTTAAGTTTTAATTAATTAAATTTTTTTGTAAAAACTTGAATTTAATAATTTTTTTATATATATTGTTTATATTTTTATGAAATAAAATGAAATTATTATAAACTTATATAAAATAAGATTTATATTTAAATGTTTCAATATTTAAATTATGAAAATGATAATAAATTTAATATTAATTTTAAAAATTAATAAATGATAATAAAAAATTTTGTTTGATATTTTGATAATTAGTTTGCCCATCCTAAAAAAAGTGGGTTCCACTGCCGCAAGGAGTCGTAAATGCATGTCTTTATTCATCAATAATTTGGATTGATTCAATCGAGGTGAAGATTTAAACTTTGTTTGACCATCAAACAATAAGGCTTTGACTATGGCACTTATTGGCTATGTGCCTCATTGATAACAATTAAGCTCTAAGATGTCTAGTAAAATTATATTAGATTAACTTTATATTGCGTTAGATTTTAATAGATAGCTTAATTGAGGTTAACTTGCATTAAATTTGACTAGGCTTTAGTACTTTGACCAAGTTGAACTATGATTAACTAGGTAGGTCCTAAGGGGGGTTTGGATCCCTATGGTTTAAGGACTCTAATATGTTTTGAGTTTAAGGGAATAACATATTGACCTAAGTTTGATGGATTTGGGCATTTGGACCTTATGGGGTTCAATTGGATTGACACAAGGTGTCCTACATAGGTCATCTAAAGTCCTAGTAGTAGGTGTCCTATAGTTAGCTAGGGTTAACTAAGGCTATGTTTGGAGGAGTGGTGTGACAATGGTGGGTGTGAAAATAAATGGTTGAGCTGTTTGGGTAATACGTGTTAGTTGTATTTTGAAAATTTTGCGGTGGGAAAGCTGCATTTTCTAATTTTACTTGGCTATTTGGGTTGCTGCCAAAAAGTTGCCGTTTAACTTTATAAAATAAAAAATTTGTATACCCACCTTAGCTTCTTCATACAGCAGTTTCTTTTGCAGCAGCTCCATCATTGCTTTTTAATACAACTGCAGCTATCCCAAATAGACCATAAGAGATGAACGTGGATGATGATTGACTCAGTGATCTATTAGATAGGCTTAGATCCTAGATAAATTATAATGACTAAGATGACAAATCTAATATATGGAGAGTGATTTAAGTTAATTGATAGGAGAATTTGAAACTGGTGAATCATTCTATTGTATATTTTAGGGATTGAGTAAACTAGTGGATTTATAATATTCTAGAGAGGTTAGGGTTATGTCAATACTAGAACGTTGATCTAATGAACACAGATTGTGTGCAGTAATAGAAGAATCATATATTTAAGTGTGAGAGACATCACCTAAGCATATCTATAAATAATAGATGATATATGAAGAACCTTAGTGTCAAAAGTACATCCAAAAATGGTGCCAACTTGAAGATGATCAATCTAAGTGCTTTCTTGTACCAACAATTACAATCCTGATCCAAATTACAATGTTTAAAATCATGCTAAGCTAAAATCTTTGTTGAGGCAATAAGAAGCTAATCTAGACAATGTTACCTCACAATATTTTTCTAAATATAAAACACATGCAAAATCCTACCAACTATTTTAATTACCTTACAATAAAGAAATGACATGCAATAATTTTGACAAAATAAAGCTCATAACTTTATTGTAAAGTGAATATTGAAATATTATTATGTTGAAAAACTTCAATAAACTTGCTTTAAAATTATTGAGAAATAGGCAAAACTATATTTTAGTTATTGTTAAAGAAATATGAATGATGATTTGAGTCGATGAAATTCTTTATTGTTTGAGAGCATGCAATTTGCAATAAGTTCACAATGGTATGCTGTCTAAAAACTATAAAATCAACTCCTGAAAAAAAACTGTTTTTCTAAGAACAAAAGTAATGCAAATCACGACTTCAAGTGAAAACATTTGCGAGAACGTAAACATGAATTCTTGCTTGAAGTGAACTGTCGATTTCTTTGGAATTTTATCAGTAGTTGCTTAAATGATTTACCGAAGCCATTCACAGGATTTTGAAAGGAGACAAGAAACAATTTTCTGTTTTGGTTCAGCACACAGATTTTAGAAGGAGAAAAATAAGTGCTGCTATGGAGTATTTTGCTGAAAGCTTTTTTTGCTTGGGAAGTCGGTTGGTCAAGTGTTTTGGCTGCAGAACTTTTTCACAGTATTTTTCATGAGGTACTCAGCTGTTCTGTCTCTTTCTGCTCATAGAAAATGACAGTTGTAAACTAATCTTTAGCAGTGAAAAATTGCATTGCGATTAGTTTTAAATCCATTTAGAGCTTAACAGGAAAAGTGTTATAGCTGTTACAAACAATCATGTTTAATCAAATGAAATATTAGAAAACTGTATTAGCCATTAAAGCTAAAATGATCTGCAATTTTCAGTCCTTTTCTTACTGTTCATACTGTGGAGTTCTGGGGAATTCAGAGAATAGGCAAATGCTGGAGCAATCCAGAAAGTGAAGGCTTGGTTAGAATTATTTTGCTTAAGGATTGCGACAAATGTTTTGTTTTGCTCTTAAGGATTGTGATGCAGACTGCTATTATGCTATAGTAACTAAACAGAAAACTGCAGCACAAAATATTCCCTGATTTAATATTTAAGGCGAAAACTAATTGCTCCTATCTAAGTTGTTAAAGGTTTATAAGATCGTAGCTTAAGGATTTAATTCATTGTAATATAACCTAAAGTAATCAAATATATATCCTGTGGATTCGGTTTTGCCCAGTCACAATTTGACAGACCATTAAGTCATGTTCTAGATCCAAGAAAATGGAGAAAATAAGTATATAAAAATATACTGTAATGAATTAAGTTAATAACATTTCATAGCTTATCAATAAAACTTAAAATAATAATAGAGAAGTTAAAATGCGTCCAAATAAATTCTGATTTTTGCAAAATGATCACACAAAAAATTTGATTATTATTTAATGAATAAAACTTTTTTTTTGGTGATTATTAGACTGGATAGTTTAGAGTTTATAATATGAGATTATTTGTAAGCCAATTCTAAAAGCGTGTTAAGATACACCCTATGAACTTTTAGGATATTGTTGACCTTATTTTTAGTGAGTTTAACACAAACTCATCTCTTTAGTTCTTAGGATCCTATCGTAGCAATATGATTCCCTCACTTAGAGTCTTAAGATACTTTTAGTACGTAAGAGGATATCAAAGCCAAACCAAATTAGTCTAACCTTAGGGTTAGTCAAATTAGGCTAATGAGCTCCACTTAGTCTCTTATGGCCCAAACAAGCCTAGCCACCTCCAAATTAGAATCAAATTGAATAAAGTGTAGCATTAAACTCAAACAAGCCTAGCCACCTCCAAACCAAAATTGATCTAATTGCACCAAGACTTAACTCAATTGGTATCCAATTGGACTAATTGGCCCACAAACGCAATCTTGCACATTTGACCTATTTAGATCATCTTGGCCCGAACTCAAACAAATCAAAATTTATTCATATTAACCACAAAGCTTCTAAAACACCAACCACACCTAATTAAGGCTTGGTGAAATCCAATTTGATTAATTAGCTCACTTAATCTAACTTAACTTAATTGGGCCTATGGACCAAATCAAATCAAATCCAAATCAATTGAAATTGTCCATGCTCAAAGCCCTATAATTATTAATCAAACAAACTTGAAGCTCAACGAGGGCTCAATTTGACTAATTGGCCCACTTTGCCCAAGTTCACTCAATTGAGCTCTATTGAATCCAAATCAAATTTAAATCAATTCAAACAAAATTAATGCAATTCAAAATTTTAGATTTGTTGCACAAATTTATTTAATTTAAACATAATCTAATGACCCTTTCAGTCTAATTTGGCCAATGGGCTAATGAACCCAAGTTGATCTAAATTGTCTTAAAGATGTCAGGTTGCGCCATACCAAAATAAATCAAATCTTAATCACACCAAACCTGGTTGGACTCATGCTTAAGACACCAAGGATTAGCCCAAGTGAGCTTAACTCATATTGAACCTAGTTCAACCCAACCTAAGGTGAGCCAAGGGTCTATATGAGGATAAAATTTTGAACATCTTATTAGCCATAAAATTTTTTAACATGACTGGAGAGGGAATCCAAGAAAAACTTGAATTATGGAGGTTAACCTTAGAGTCTAAAGGTTTTCGTTTAAGTAGATCTAACATTGAATATATATATAAGTTTGTTGTAAGATCTAATGGTGGGGTTGTGATATTGAGTGATCAAGTCATTAAAAAGAGTGAATGTTTTAGATATCTCAGGTATATTGTTCAAAATGATAATAAAATAGATGGGGATATTATTAGTAGAATTCAAGTTGGATGGTTGAAGTGTAAGAATGCATCTGACATATTGTGTGATAGAAAAGTACTGTCTAGTCTCAAAGGAAAATTTTATAAGATTGTGGTGAGACCTATAATGATTTATGGCATAAAATGTTCACTAGTAAAAGAAAACATAATATTGAGTTAGGTAGATGAGGATGCTTAGGTGGATGAATGGTTTTACTCTTAGATATAATGTGTAAAATGAATATATACATGATAAGGTTGGAGTTGTTCTAGTGATAGATAAGATTAGAGAGAGTCACCTTAGATGGTTTGACCACATAAAATGTCGACCGTTCGATGACCTAATTAGGAGAGTAGATGTATTAGATGCGCTTTATGTTAAGAAAGGTAGAGGTAGAACTAAAAAGATTTGGTTAGGATGTATAAAAAATAATCTTAGTTTATTAGAATTAAATGAGAATTTGATACTTAATAGAACACAATAGAAAAAGGATTCTTGTAGCTGACCCCAAATAGTGGTATAAAGGCTTGTTGTTGTTGTTGTTGTTGATCTTTATTTACTTTGATTTTATCATTATCCATTTTGATTTAGATAGCCTTAATCACTTTAGTCTGGTGATTTATATATCTAATATTAGCATTAGCAATGAAACGATAGTTCTTCTCTACTTATTGATAGGGTCCTAATAAGCCTAGCATATCATTTCATCATATTGAACTCTTAGGTGTAGCTCACTATTCTAGATACCTTTATGATCTTCCCATTGAGGTTTACCAAAGTAATTGGATATTTTGGTTCAACATCATTCATGTCAATGACGATAAGAAATCAACTTTGATAAGAAAATCCTACATAATTACCTTTATGATGTATTATCGCTTATCAAGAGAAATTGTGGTAGGCTAGGCTTAACATCTCTCTATCCCTAATTTTGGTAGACTAATATTGTAATGAGATTTATACTTATTTCTAGGTCAAACAATGCATTATTAGATTACTCAAATTACATGAAAGAATGGTGAAGTCTCTTTCTTTTCTTTGAGCCATTAACTTTATAGCATTGCATTGCACCCCTCTATTTGTGCCATAATCTAGTGGTCTATTGATTTTCTATTGTTAAAGAGGATCTCCTTCATGAAGTTAACATATCATGGTATCTATTCAGGAGCATTGACAAACATGATGTTATTATGTAGCTTCTTAAAGGCCTCAAACAAATTAGAGTACTATTTATCCAATTTCTATTTGGCAATGGTAGAACATATGACAATAAATTTTTTGATATTAGCTTTGATTTTTTTTTGCACCTCATTTTTAATCTATTTTTGCTCATCCTTGGCTTCTTCAAAATTAGGTCTCATGGCTAGTTTAGTCAAATGATTTTCTTCTTAAGTTAATAACCTTGATGTCTTCTCATGGATTTGATCTTTTTTTTTTTTTTGCTTAAGAACCATGCTATCATGTTGCTATCTATTAAGATAGCTATCTAAGTTGCATCTTAATATTATGGATGATAGTCTCTTGGTGTTGAATTGAGGCATTCTACCTCTACAAAGTAGCATCCATAAGCATCATAAATTATTCATTATGAGCATCAATTATATGAGTAGTGTCTTTGAGTGAGATCTCTCCCTCCTTTTGCTACTGCTGGTAGTCTAGTTCATAAAATTTGAGTAGAAATTGAAAATCACTTAAAATGTTGTCCACTCTATAGGTTATTTTAGGAAAAATTTGTTTAATTATTCCATCATGAATTGTTTGTGTTTGCATAGAGGTTGTTAGTCTATTGGTTTTATAAAGTGTGCATGCCCTAGGTGATGTTGGTTTTATGAGTCTCATGTTCAATCATTAATTTTGATGATAACAAATGTATGCTTGGATATTATAATTTATATTTTATGTGTTTCATATATTAATTGCTAATTACATATCCAATACATCTCATAATATGCTTGATAAAATTGCAAGTATGGAAGATTGAAAGATGGATCAAAATAGATATCTTGAAGCTCAAGATACAATATTTTAGGTTATATGCATTTATAATTATCTTAGAGGTTCATATGAGTTCATTGGCATGAATTAATTTGCTCACAACCAAATATATTATTTTGCTTATTTTAAATAATGATAATGAGGTTAATTTATATAAATCTTATCTAATTAACATTCAATGCTTCATACATAGCATTTAAATTATCAAAATAATAAATGATAATTAATTATAATTATTTAGTGTAACTAGTTTATATACTTAATATAATTAAATATTTTAATTTAAAAGTTATATCATAACTAACATATGTATGATTATATCTAAATTATATCATAATTTTAACTATCATATTTAGTATTTCAACCAAAGTCATTTTATAATCAAAGAATTTAGATCTGCTTTTATCTCCAATAGATTCCTCAGATTTTTTCCTTTAATTTGATAGGTTACATGACCCATGTTTGATTCAAATTGAATTTATTATGATTTTTTTTTCAAATATTAGCTAATTTTAATAATGAATGCATGCTACATACTTTGAATATATTAAGGGTCATATTTGATTATTTTTGACTTGCGCATGTGACTAGCAAAATTTTGGCTCTTTGAATTTAATATCTATCTAATATAAATCATATTTTTATTGAATATTATATTATTATATGATAAAATGATGTTAGAATAATATATTTCTTTGAAATAATTTAAAATGATCTCCTTGCTTATAAATAATCCTAATTCTCTTCATGAAATGGTTGCTCATTTAAATTCAAAATCTATCCAACAAATCTAAGAGAAAACTTCCTAGATTTGTCTTCCAAGTGTTCTCCAAATATTGCAAGATCAAATCCTTAATTTGGAAGCTTCAACATCTCCAACTAAGCAAGCTTTCTCAAATTACTTGAGTTTGTTTTTCTTATTTTAATCTCTTTTAGTTGTTCATACTATTTTCACCTTTTATTTGTTTTATTTTTTCAATTTTTTACTTTTTGATGGATTAGTCTTTGGACATCATAGTTTAAGTTTTCACTTCAAAGTTTCTTTAATCATTTTTTTTGAAAAACTCTTGTGATAGTTTATAGGATTTATTTCATCTTATGAAATTTTTATCTTCCTACAAATTTCTTTTGTTTTTTTAAAATATTTCTTCATTAGTCTAATTTGAAAGATCATTTATTCTTAGATCTATTTTAGAAGTATATTTTAAGTATTTTAAATTATTTATTTGTACTGAAAATATTTTCATATTTGCTAGATCTCTCTTTTAATTAAAATTTTGCTAGTTAACTTAGATATATCATATACTAAGTTATTTAAGTATTTTGTGATCAATTGCATTAATTGAAAGTATCATTTTGGTTAAAATAAAATAAATTATTGCTAAAATTTTAGAATATATGCTAGATCTATTATATGATAAGTTTTTTATCAAAATAAATTTACAAAAAGTTAAATTATTTTATTTGTCAATTATCATTTTATTCCAATTAGTATCCTTTGTTTAAATAATTTTATCTTGCTGAAATTTAGTAAAGCTTGCTATTTTATTATTTAATAATTAAGAAAAAAAAATTTTGTGGAGAGTTAATCATTCTTACATTATTATATACATACTAGTTATAGTTTCTCTTAAACTTCAAATTATATCTTGCTGAAATTTATTTTATTGTGCAATAGACTATTGTGAATTTATTTTATTATTTTATATTTTTTTTTTTGTAGATGGGTTATACTCTCCCCTTCGTAGGAGAGTACATATTATTGTAAGAGTTATACTCTCCCGGTTATAGGAGAGTATGGTTTGTAACATATTTAGAATTTAGTGGATTCCTAGCGAAGGGTGGCTTTTGGGAAGTACCACTTTGGATTAAACCACATTATGTGTCTATTGTCTCTTTTACTTTACTTTATTTTTTGGCATTGAGAATTATATCTTATCATTATAAAATTAAAATTAAATTTCTACAAAAGTTAAAATTTAAGATTTAACTTTTAAAATTTTTAATAACTTACTTATACATAGAGAGTTTGTGGTATGGGCACTTTCTCAATGTATCTTCGAATATCTCTTAGGAATCATATAATATATAGCATCCAATACAACACAATTTGATATTTTGACATGCATTCTATCTATTTTTGTTCGTAAGAAGTATTTTGATAAGATCTTTTGTGCTGAATCATTCTAGTTGATTATTGAATCATCATGCAATGAATTTAGCTAGCTCTTGGCCCTATCCTTTAGTAAGAAATGAGCATAAGTTCAGTTGAATCATCTTATAAGATACTCCATTATAACTTGAAGGTGAAATAGATCCCTAAGAAGTTAGTGATATGTGTGTTCCAACCTTCAAAGTCTAAATCCTCAAATTAAGAGCTCTATATCATCTATAGAGTTGAAAGCTTAATGTTAAAATTATTAGCTTGAACTCCAAGTTTGATAATTACTTTGAGAATGCCATGTACAATAAAAAGGGTGTGTAACCACTCCCTCCCTGCACCTTTATGGTTATGCTTGTAGCAACCTTCATGATTTGCCATAGTAAATTTCACATAACTTTTGGTTTGACTTCTCATTGTAACTTCTCTCAAGAATATTCTTTTGATTTTAGGTCCAAAAATAATGGTGGCTCCCACAAAATGACACAAACACACTATAAGAGATCGTTAAAAATTTTTTTTTAAAAAAATTGTATTCAAAGTCAGATAAAATTAACTTCATATCATTATTTGTGTCCATAATCCCCAATAATGACATTAAACATTTAGTACGATTTAGACGTCCATATGAATACAAGGTCGCATAAGTAAGAAAGTGATGAATAAGAATATCATTCCACATATATTATGAGTTAAAAATTATATTCTTTTTAACTTTCTATGAATAATCAAAATAGGGTGACAATTGACATAGAAATAGGAAAAAATTGCACGGGCAAAATGATAGAAACTTATTGAGTTGTAAATCAAATAGGCTAGGTCTAAGGATTTAATTTTATGTGGATAATTTCAATTAATAAGGCTAAAGTGTAGTTGGGAGACGATTTTGCCATTATTAGATTTATAGTGGCTCTACCTTTTCTTAAAAGCTTAGGGCCACTAATAATATCATTAGGCAACCTTCTTTTTTCTAAATGATAGATTTAATATATTAAAATTTCATTAATATAGTACAAGTGATCTATAAGATTATGCAATTTTAAACCTTTTTTATCCTATTATTTATCATTATATTTTACTCAAAAAGTTCATTCTCCTCTTTATTTTGAACAAACCTCCTAAACCCTAAATTAATGGTGATCAATTAAAAGTCCAAGCTTATGGTGAAATATGCAACAATATGAAATCACAAAAGCTTCAAAATGATATTGAAACAAATCAATAAAAATAAATTTATTTACATAAATATCTAGAAATTTTAAGAATTGGCACACCAAGGGGGATTTAAAAATTTTTTAAAAGAAAAATTAAATCAATTCTTTATTGTTCAACAAGGGACATGTTTAATAGAACAAAACCAAAAATCGAAAAATCAAAGAAAAGAGTTGCAGAAAAATAAACATTAAAAAAGAAAGAGGGCACCAAAATTTATAGTAGTTTGACCTAGGAACTACATCCACATTTCAATTCTCCTCTAAAATTCACTATCTCTTCTTTAGCACAAGCCAAGGAGAAAACCTCTCTCCTTAATAGGTAATGGAGAAACCTTATACTCACTTCCCCTTTCAAGAAGGATGTCACTTGCTCTTCAAGGTACAACAAAAATTTCTTACAATAAAATCTTACACAAATTATGAATTAGAAGAAAATCTCAAGTTAACACATATGACTTCAAGGCAAGGTGAATGAAAAGATTAATTAAAATAAAAATATAACCTTACCAACACAAGATCCTTAATAAAAAAAAAGAAGAAGAGAGAAATCTCTCAATTTTCTCTTAAGCTAAACACTCTTTTCTAAGCTTCCTTTAAATTTTCTCACCTTCAAGCACTTTGAGTAGATTCCACAAAAGAGTATTTATAAGAAAACTGAATAAAAAAACTAGAAAATTAATTTTAAAAGTCGGTCCAATCATATTACATAATTCTACATAATACTTTATGATTAGTTCATTTTACTAGGGTTAGGGACTTTAAGCGATATGATTGTCCTAACAGCTGTCATTATTCATACTGGATGACCAACGATCATGCTGTGCAAATAATACAATCTAAAAATTATGTCATCTATTTGTTTGTCCTATATGAACTCATTGTGTAATACAAACATATTTTGAAAAAAAAATCTCAAAAATTAAATCCCACAGATCCTAAATTAAAATCGAGTAACTACTAAATAAGTTTGCACCACGATTAATATCGTACTGTGAGATTAATCAAATTAGAATACATTTGTAACTAATTGACTTCCCAATGACTAAAATAATTATCAAAAATGAATAATCATACAATGTGATTAGTTCAAATTTAACAATTTTAAGAGAATCACTTTATGATGGTTGTTTGCAAATATGAATAATCACATACATGCATGCATCGCATCAATGATTTCTCTTAAACAAATTTTAAATTTTAAAGAAAAAAAATTTGTTTATATTCTTTCGTGTGTGTGTGTGTGTTTGGTAGCTTTTAATCATTCACATGCTAAATGTATGGAGACAAAATAAAATATAAATACTAAAAAATAACAACATAACATTTGGACTTGACTTGAGTTTTTTGGCATCATTCAATCCTCATTTTAGTCTTTATGGGCTATTTTTTATCAAAATTTTGAAAATTAACTATTGTTTGTCCTCTCATAGTTAATTTTAATTAGTCGCTTAATTATAGTTTCTATATTGAAAGCATATCATACCGCACACATAATAAGGAAAATAATTATTTAACTAAAAATATTTGTGATCATCAAAACTTAGAACATTATGTGAGAACTCATAGAATTTGGTTCATGTTGAATTGAAAGAAAATAATAGAATCTCAACTATAAGCTAAACATGAAAGTTAGTAGAAAAGTCAATTCTATAAGCCCTCACTTTGTCTACATGAACCTAAGAGTTTATTAGGATGTTAGGTTAAAAATTTGTTAAATATGGGAGAATGTGTTAGTTGAGCCTAAGTTTACCAAATTAATCTTAAATAAGCCAATGTGATCAAAGACATAATTTATTAAAACAAATGGGTCAAAAAGTAATGATAAAATGTTATTCATAGAATATACATTTGTATTCTTACTAGACTATATAGTTCGGTCAATAGACTTTAATTGATTAGGTTTGACTCAATTTAACTCATTATTTAACCAAAATAGGTCAAATGAGTTAAAATAGGGTTAATCATTATGAATGATCTAATTAATTGGAGTTGAGCATCATTACAATATTCTAAGTATGATTTTAACCAAATCCCATCATGGTTGACAATGGGTTTGGCCAAAGTTGGTCAAATATTTCAAATCCAAGCATAAACCCCAACATATACTTTCTAAAATAAATTTGTCTAATCATATGCTCAAATTAAATCAAACCCATGAAAGGATATTAGAAATACAGCCACACTTTGTTTCAACTCATTTGAACCATTTATTTCAATTAAATAAGTCCAATGTTTCAATGTGTCTAAATCGGATACATTTGGAAATTGTTCGAATCTAACCAAGAGTATAATTAATCATTATAAAATTACTCAATTTTAATCTTTATTGGCTTTAATCACTCCCTTCACCATGGTTAACCAAGTTATAGTAGCAAACTTAAATAAAGTTAGGTAAGTAAAAGAATATGTTTAAATGTACTTAACCAATTTGAATTTTTTTTTAAATAGGGATAAAGTACACTTGCCTAGCTCGTTAAATGATATTAAGCAACTCCCTAGCCATTGATTCCACCACATAATAGCCAAGGGATCTATGTATGATTAACCATAGGTTTACCAAGATTATGTTGAAATTCGAGTTCTACACAAAAAGCTTCCATTCTACTTTACATGATAGAGAGAAAAAAAAAAAACCACTCGGGCTTCTTGTTTTTCACTACCTGAAGTCTTCTAAGTCTTTAGGAAGAACTATTCCTAGCCAAATTGGATTAATCAAGAGATTAAGTAGTGTAGAAAGAAGCTTTGTTAAAACTATTTTAAGCCTTCTGCAAGCTTATTCTTTAACGTAAATACTAGCTTCACTCCCTGGAGGATCAGAGAAGCCATTGCATTGAGTTCTCAACCTTCACAAGGTGAAAAACCTCTCAAAAATTGAGCCCTCTTCCTCCTAATTATTGCATAATTAAGTTATATTTATTTTATATTTAGATCCAATTTTTAGCTCAATTAATAGTCTGAAGGTCCTCTAAATAACCCAATTATAATCACTTAATTTTATACAATTGTGAAGGAAAACTTACTGATTTGAGGGGTCATGTGAACCAAAATTAGACCCAAAATGCTTTATTGAGTTGGACTAGAGATAAGAGATGAAGGGATATTTCTCTGAGAATTTTTGGCTTTTTTATGAATTTGTTATGATTTTAATTTTACTTAATATTATATTAATTTTGATTATAAATATTTTGAAGTATGAGAAATATAAAAAATAATGCCACTAAATTCTATTAATATTTTCTATTTTTTAAAATTTTATAATTTTAATTTTAAGTATTAAAAATATAAAATATATATCTAAACGGAATTAGCTACATGTTGAAATTTTCATTTATGCCCTCAAATGTCCGTATGGTTAAATTATGCATTTTGTAGATAATCCATGCTGATTTATGCTTAACTCAATTTATTTGGATTTATTTAATATATTTTTATATTTTTGATAAATAAATATTAGATTTTTTAATTTTTTAAAAATAAAAAATAAATTAAAAAATGTTAAAAATTCAAAATATTTTTAGACATGACATATTATCTCATAGCATGGATCCATATGATTTATTAAAATCCTACATGATAAAATATTTTTTGAAATTAAAACTTGATTTTCTTAATTAAAGATATATTTTAAAAAATATATGTAAAATGAATTTGTATATTCTAAATTACTTAGAAATTCAAATCGTTTAAATTAAAATTTTACTTAAAATCAATCCATAACATAAATTCTTAGAACACATTGCAATCATACACATCCTTGAGCATCATAAAGTTCTACTTCACATTAGATCTAATTTTATTAATTTTATTTCAATTTGTTGAAGGCTTGGGCTTAATTCATATGAATTGAGTTTCGCATATTATTATCTAAGCACATTAACTAATTTTTCATTATTGGTGAGGGGAACATATAATCCTAAAATTGCCTCCACAGCATGTTTGAATGGTTCTCCCTAGTGCCTAGGTCTAAGTGATATTAACAATTACTAATCATTTTCATTAGCCTATTATGTTTGCCTAGTTTGCATTATGCTTCATGCTTTATATTAAAATATTTTAATATCTTGACTTGATTACATAACCTTAGTTATCTTGATTTATCCCATAGCTTGGTTATACATCCTTAACTAAGCTATATGTTATTCCTTAGCAAATCTTTTTCAAGAATTCTTTTGAGTTCAACCATATTCATTTGGTTGAATTTTAGTTTGACTTAGTTACATATATTTTACTAATTCATTTAGTAGTTTGAGTACCCACTATAATTGAACACTCTTAGTTTTGAGTATACATCTCTATTCAAGCCTTTCCTTTTTCAAGTAGTTTATTTATATATGGACTTATCTTTCTCTTGATATTCATCTAGAGCCTTTTCATACTTCAAGTCCCTTTACTAAATTTAGATATTTGAATCTTGAGCCTAATAGTCGATGCATTCAACTATCTCAATCCATGTTATTGCATATATATTTGAAATTTTATTAACACAACTTAATTGAAGACAATCTCTTTAGTTTTAGAACTTAATATACTCATGATAAAATGATTTTTATCTCAAAATAAAAATCACTTTACCAATAATATATATAAATGTTGGAGTGTTATATATATTGGAATCAAATAAGATGGACCAAAAACTCATACCTTGACATTTATTTTACTTTACTAAATTGATTATTAATAAAATATTTATTTAAGAAAAAAATAGCCATTTTTAATCAAATTTGTTCTCTTTATATTGCTTGAAGAAAGAATAGAGTATCACTAACCAACAATTAAAAACTTTAAGCACTAGCATATGTTTCATGACATGACACAAATTACATACTATAGAAGTTCTCTCTTAAAAGTTAGATAATTTGCATTGAATATATCTTCCATTAGGATATAGCCTAACATAGATACCAATTTTAATACACTAAAGTGTCTTAGCATACTAGTTGGTGGCCATCTTTTAGAATAGCTAGGTTTGCATATAATTGAGTTATCTCATTCTTTTTTTTCTTTTATAGGCAATACTTAAACAAACAAAGATCACAAGCCTCGAATCATTTCCAACCTTCATTTTAATTTTCTTCTATCTAAAAATTCTCAGTTTTTTATGTATTAGGATCACGAGGCTTCTCAAAATGATATAATTTCGGTTGTTGTGAGCATCTAATGGTTGGGTTATATTGACTATCATGATAGTTAGATTCATACTATTGTTAACATCCATGATGAACTCATGGAGTCTTGACTAATATTATTTCTACTTTTTTTATTCTCTTTATCATCACTTATCACACTCTTGAGTCCATTATACTCCTTTTGAAGACATTGGTGATTCAAAGTTTATTATTGCATTGACTTTTCATGTAAAGAGGTAATGATTTTTTTGGTCACTCTAATTTAACCTTTATCTTCTGCTTTTATCTATCTAAAAGCATAATTTATTCTATTTAAATAACAACCTTTGAATTATAATTTTCTTTTAGTAATTACCCTAATCAAATAAAAAAGCATGTTTCATTATTTAGAGTTGCAGACATTATCAAGTGCAGTTAACCTTAAAGAATTGAGTCTTTTTAGAAGTTGGAGTAAGCCCACATTTTCTTAATATTTTTCTTGACATTGAAGATATTACTTCTCATAAGTATTTTTAACAATATTAGATAAAATATGTTGGACTTATCGTCATATACTTTTATCATTAACTTCTCTTATAAATCTCCTATTTGTGAAGCCCATAATTATATTATCTTTCTTTTACCCTCAAATATTTATCACTATGCAACTATTTTTCATCACAATTACTAGTCGATGGCAATCTCTACCAACATGATATATGTAATGGCTTTCCTTAGCATCAACTCTTTGAAGACATCTTTTTGGCCCAACCCACTAAAATTTTTTACATAATTGACACAAGGTATCTTTAACACACACGAATTATTTGATCTTTGTTATGTAAAAAATAATTAAATTATTATAAGATATTTTATTTTAAACTTTCATTTAAAGTTAGTCTATGATGTTATTTGTGTGAAAATGTTAAATTATATGTAAAGTAAAATTTCACTAAAGAAAAGTCAAATGCAACATCATCATTACCTCCTTAGTTTTCCATGCCAATAGAAGTTTAAGTTAAAGCAAGCATGTATGGCCATATTTTAAATATTCAAGAGTGATGTTTCATCTTTTAAATAAATAACCAAAAAATGTTATTAGCTCTTTAGTTTTGATGTATGTATAATTCTAAGGGTTTAGGATGATTCCAAAAGCATTTATTAATGTAGTCGACCACATTGGGATTCCATGTACCATTTTGTGTTTTTATTTTGGTGTAATGATTTTAAATATCATGTAAGTTGAAAAAATTGAAAAAGTATTTTCACTAATTAAAATTAGAATGAAGAGTGCTACTCCAAAATTTCCCTAGTTGGGTGACTTGCAAAACACCCCTTCTTAATGAAAGCCTTTTCTTTACTATATTAATTTTATTTTCTATGATCTCTTCATGCTATTTAATTCCTTACACCAACTTAAGTATTATGGACCTTTTATTTGTGTTCAAACCCTTCCTTTATTCTTCTTAACTTAAACTAACATGTGAAAATCAGTTCCAACTGAGCTACTTAGCTTTCTCCAACTCTACACATTCCAAAAAATTTATGTTACAACACTTGAAAACTCTTACCACTCTTTACTTTTAAAGCTATCCATAGTACGTGTACTATGCATATCTTCCATATAAACCCCTCTTAATCTCTATGTAATATTAGTATTCTAAAGCAACCTAAAAGCACCTTCCCTTTATAGTTCTTGGCCAACACAAAACCTAGCTTCTCAAAGTTTTTAAAGCCTCAAATCATTCTTAAGAGGTCCTCTTATATTCATCCACTACAAATAAAATCATCTATCTCAATATTCCATTTTTAATTTCATCATACATACTTCATTATTTGCTATCTTGAGTTCTTAAAGATACTCAAATAAAGGTACTATAGGTGCACCAAATAAATGTTAGTGTCAAGCTCACACCAACTTTTATGATTCATTTGTGTTGGCCAATTGTTCTCTTCCAACAAGGCAACTTATTTTCTTTGATTTTTAATTGAGTTATTTTGTTTTATTTCATTCTAGCTTAAAATTAGGATTTAAATTAGCTTATTGGTTGACAATATTCAAATATTTACTCAGGTTTAATGACTGAACACTACTTGCATGCCAAATCTTAGTCTTGGAGTTAACTGACCATTTGAAAAACAATTTTTGAGGGAACTATAAAGGAAAAAAAATATGAAGACTACCCTTATTGAAATAAGTCCCTATATATATATATATATATATATATATATATATATATATATATATATATTATAGAAGCTTGCTCTTTTCTTCCATTAGAGAAGATGAACAACAAAATTAGGAACATTGCCTTGGTCTTAAACCTTAACCTCTATAATTGAGATTTTTAAAGAAAAAGTGAAGGGCGATGACATTTGAATAATAAAAATCAAATAATAGGAGATGTTCATAAGATATCATTCAAGTAATGACAATCATGCAACAATGATCAAGTGATGTTGATCAAGCAATAATGACATGCAATTTGAGATGACAAATGTTGGATAATGATGGTGGCATCAATTGTAGGATTGGGCTATAAAATTATTCAAATATTTTAAAATAAGGTCTATTTTGAGTGATATTTTGATCATTTTAATTAAAATAATTAACACTCTATTTTTTGATCTGTATTGATTTTCTCAATATTGATAATTCTTTTAATATTTAAGAGCATTAATGACTTTGATATGAATGATTTTGGGGTTACGAGATTCCTATCATTCAGACGCTTATTTAAATTTTAAGAACATAAAATTTGAAGAACGTTTGATTCAATTAATATCACAAAATTTTGACTTTAAATGTTTTTATTATTATTAGACTCATCTTATCAAAACATTCATTTATATATATATAAGTTGCATTGAGATTTATACTTAATTAAATGAAATTTTTGATGACATACTAATACATATATTTAAATTTTTATTAATATTTAAATATCATCAAATCATTTAAATAATATCTAATTAATTATAATAATTTTAATTAAAATTTTTATTTATAATTACCATTAGTATATTGATAGATGTGTTGCCAGGGCGGAGTGCTAATTAATTTTGTCTTTCCTGATCTTATCTTCTCATTTTATAATATCCATAAGGTTATCTTTGGAGCCTAACCTCGTATAAATATGTCAACTTGCTCTCAGTAGTTTTGATTTATTCATTAGATTGTTCCTATGCATGTGTGAATATAATATAATTCTTAAGTATTTATATATCTAACACTTTATGTTAGATATCTATTTGAAAAGATGCATTATATATGTAAAAATTAAAATTTAGATATTAGATATATAAATGCATAAGAATTATGAAGTATGTATGTTCAATTTAGAGTGATATTTTGATGATATTTATTAAAATAATTAATACTCTATTGCATGATTTATATTGATTTTCTCAATTTAGATAATTCTTTTAATATTTAAGAGCCTTAATGACTTTGTTATGAGTGATTTTGGGTTACAAGATTCCTATCATTTATATGCTTATTTAAATTTTAAGAACATGAAATTTGAAGAACGTTTAGTTCAATTAATATCATAGAATTTTGACTATAAATATTTTTATTATTGTTAGACTCATCTTATCGAAACATTTATTTTATTTATATATTTGCTAAAATTAGAATTCAAATAGTCCAAAATTTAATTCAATTTTTTTTTGATATATAAGTTGCATTGAGATTTATACTTAATTAAATGAAATTTTTATGAGTTAATATTTAAATTTTTATTAATATCTAAATATCATCAAATAATTTAAATAATATCTAATTAATTAAAATATTTTAATTAAATTTTTTTTATAATTATGATTAGTATATTAATAGATGTGTTACTGTATGAGTGCTAATTAATTTTGTCTTTCCTGATCTTACCTTCTCATTTTATAATATCCATAAGGTTATCTTTGGAGCCTAACCTCGTATAAATATGTCAACTTGCTCTCATTAGTTTTGATTTATTCATTAGATTGATCCTATGCATGTGTGAATATAATATAATTCTTAAGTATTTATATATCTAACACTTTAATTATCTAATACATATATGAAAAGATGCATTATATATGTAAAAATTAAAATTTAGATGTTAGATATATAAATACATAAGAATTATGAAGTATGTATGTATGTAAATCCGAGGTGGTTGAATTAATTTTTATATATGTAAATTGGGCACGTCATCATTCCCCCAACCATATGGTTTAAGCTGAAATGATGAATTTCATAATCTTAAATTCTAAAATTCCACATGTCGCTACTATACACGCTAACCTAACGACTAGCCTTAATCGAAAGTTCTCTCTCACTTATTAGGAGGGGTAATTAACTATAGGTGCTTACGCTTATAGGAAACCTGAAATCATATCTAAAATCCTCACAAAATGAGGACGAAATCTCTAGGTAGTGTCTTATCTACTATCTCATCTGTCTTCTGAAAATTTCACCAACACTTCAAATCATACTCTTTTCATTTATCGAGAGGTCGATGGTGAATTTTCGGAGCCCACACACTCTTTACTTTTAAAGCTATCCATTGAATACTTGTACTATGCATATCTTCCATATAAAACTCCTCTTAATCTTTATGTAATATTAGTATCCTAAAAGCAACTTAAAAGTAGCCTTCCCCTTTATAGCTCTTGGCCATGACTAGAAACTAGCTTCTCAGAGCTTTTAAAGCCTCAAATCATTCTTAAGAAGTCCTCTTATATTCACCCACTACAAGTAAAATGTTATATTTCAATCCCCCAATTTGAATTTCATCATACATACTACATTATTTGTTATCTAAGTTCTTAAAGACATTTGAATAAAGGAACTATAAGTGCACCAAATAAATATCAGTGTCAAGTTCACACCTCCAACTTTTATGATTCATTTGTGTTGGCCAATTATTTACTTCCAACAAGCCAACTTCTTTTCTTTGGTTTTTAATTTAGTTATTTGGTTTTATTTCACTCTAGGTTAAAAATAGGATTTAAATTAGCTTATTGGTTGACAATATTCAAATATTTACTCAGTTCGTTAGTGAACACTACTTGCATGCCAAATCTTAGTATTAGAATTAAATGACCATTTGAAAAAAAAGTTTTGAGAGTACCATAAAGGAAAAAAAGTAAGAAGACTAACCTTATTGAGATAAGTCCTTATATGAAAAAAATTATTGAAGCTTGTTCCTTTCTTCCATTAGAGAAAATTTACAATAAAATTAGGAACATTGCCTTGGTCTTAAAGCTTAACCTCTATAATAGAAATTTTTAAAGAAAAAGTGAAGGGTGATGACATTTAAATAATAAAAATCAAATAGTAGGAGATGTTCATGAGATAGCATTCAAGTGATGACAATCATGCAATAATGATCAAACAATAATGGCATGTAATAATGTTCAAGCTACATTGATTAATTAATGGCTGTTTGAGATGATAGATATTGGACAATGGTGGTGGTTGGCATCAATTGTTGGGGCTTTTTAAAACAAGGTCTATTCTGTGTTGAAAATGATGATCTATTTAGAGTGATATTTTGATGATTTTAATTAAAATAATTAATACTCTATTGCATGATTTATATTGATTTTCTCAATTTAGATAAATCTTTTAATATTTAAGAGCCTTAATGACTTTGATATGAGTGATTTTGGGTTACAAGATTCCTATCATTTATATGCTTATTTAAATTTTAAGAACATGAAATTCGAAGAACCTTTAGTTCAATTAATATCATAGAATTTTGACTATAAATGTTTTTATTATTGTTAGACTCATCTCATCGAAACATTTATTTTATTTATATATTTGCTAAAATTAGAATTCAAATAGTCCAAAATTTAATTCAATTTTTTTATATATAAGTTGCATTGAGATTTATACTTAATTAAATGAAATTTCTTATGACATAATATTTAAATTTTTATTAATATCTAAAATCATCAAATAATTTAAATAATATCTAATTAATTATAATAATTTTAATTAAAATTTTATTTATAATTATGATTAGTATATTAATAGATGTGTTACCGTATGAGTGCTAATTAATTTTGTCTTTCCGATCTTACCTTCTCATTTTATAATATCCATAAGGTTATCTTTGGAGCCTAACCTCGTATAAATATGTCAACTTGCTCTCATTAGTTTTGATTTATTCATTAGATTGATCCTATGCATGTGTGAATATAATATAATTCTTAAGTATTTATATATCTAACACTTTAAGTTAGATATATATTTATCTAATACATATTTGAAAAGATGCATTATATATGTAAAAATTAAAATTTAAATATTAGATATATAAATGCCTAAGAATTATGAAGTATGTATGTTCAATAGAGACTAATAAGGTATTTTAATTTTTCTAGACTGATAAATAAAATTATCTTCAACAATTAATTCTGTTTAAACATATATTTTAACCTATTTTCAATTTGTTCAATAGAGAATACAACGAGTACAGAGAGAACACCTACATGACAGCATATTTAATTTATATATTTACATTATATTACAGATGCAGAGAAATATATTTTAAGTAATATTACAGAAATGTTTAATTTAGCGTGAAAATTAATTAAAATGAAAGAGGAAAGGATTAGTACTATCAAGATAGTACAAAGAGTACATCTGCAGAACTACTCGAAAGAGCTAATATTTAGGCTCCAAATAACTACTAATGGAACCTGTTAAGCATATTATCTGCAAACAAGCAAAAAATTAGCTTAGAAATTTGGAAAAGTCCACTCGTGAGAGTATGAGAATACACCAAAGAATGGAAACCACTTAACATATAAACTCCAAGCGGCTAGAAAAACTAAAAGGAAGATCTAAAATACTCAGACTCTCGTGAGAGTACAGAGTAGTGATGCAAAACAGCTCAAACAACTAGCCCATCATCCCCCAAATTGCTTCACATGGTTTCTAGAAAACAAACCTATCCAAATTGGCCAGGCAAATTGAAAAAAACTCAAGACAAACTTTGTACTCTTCTGCATATTAAAAAACACCCCTAAAGAGGAAGGACATAATATGTACTATCCAACATATCCAATGTGAAAAATCAATAAAATGACCATCCTACCCCTAGGCCATAGAACAAATTGGCTTAATCCATGGGTAATATGGTCATACCCTCTTCATATTCATATTCACTTTTAAAAGCTCAAGGGGACCTAATGAAGTGGTGCACCTAACCCAATGGGTTTGGGTCAGCCCAATTAGCCCCAAGACCAAACTCGACCCCATGGGTCAAAATGGAAAATTCAAACTCCCTCTCCCACTCAAATTCAAGCACATAGGAGGTTGGCATTCCACTCAAGGCCTCAAACCGACCATGTGCAAGCATCTAACTGATCAAACAACCCTCCCATTGTGATCAATTGGATCAAAATGGCACAATGGCTTGTGGTCACCCGATCCTTCAAGGGGAGATATACTCCCCCTAATTGAATTCAAATCAATGATTCCTCAATTCGACTAAGCCCTAGAGAGTGTTAGGAGCCATCAGAGAGAATTCCTAAGCTTCTTAGGATGGAATTGAAATCAAGCTTTCTCGATTTTCTTCCTTAGAAAATAGGGGAGCTCCTCTCATTTCAAAACTTCCTCTCCACTCAAATCTACTTCAATTGCCTTTGCATACATCATCAGGGAGCTAAGTCGAGTGCACCCAAGCTTCCATTGGAGTTCCCACAGCAAGGAGGAGTTGAATTGGATCAAACCCGCAAAGGGGAGCAAGGGGAGTTGGTCCATAGAGCAATTCACATAACCTCAAGAGCTCATTCTTCCAACACAGCTTCGTCTCAACCGGACGAAGCTTCTCCAAGGGAATTGAGCGCCGGTGATCACCTTCAGCGAGGTATGAACTTTTTGACAACCTAGCATAGGAGTTGTTGGTCCTTTGTGAAGAAAATTTTCAATTCAAGTGAATCCCACCATTGGATGTGCCGCTCCTTGGCTTTAGATGGTGTGGGTTAAATTTGGTTTGAATCCGAGCTCAATCGAGCTCGGATCTACCCCTAGATCATGGACGACCTCATTGATCAAGGGAAGAACTTGAGATCTACATCCATCCTCGATTTTGATGGATGACCGAGTAATTCAATGCTTAGAATTTTATATATCCTTTTAAAATCAATGGGAGATCTGGCCATCCGATCTTTGATGACTACGAGATCACCCACCACCACCACCGCCTTTCTTTTGATTTGACACTTAATTGAGCTGCTCATGTGCGGTCGTAAATCACGACCGCCACGATCGCCAGAGCAGAGGATTAGTTAAAATACTTTAATTAATTCTAATTAATCTAGGTATCTTCTAAAATTCATAACTCTCTTAATAAAATTTAGAAAATATGAAATAAAATCTTATGGAAAGATAATTCAACCTAAAATATTTTAAAATTAATTTCAATGGGTTTTGAATTATAATTTTCTCTGATTTTGGGTTTTATTGAAAAGTTCATTTTACTAATTACCTTGGGATTTATTGAAGGCTTAATTAGAAGAATTGCATATGGATTTCTTAATTACCCTGCTTATGTAATTAAGCATAATTAGAGTATGATTAGTGATTTTAATCCACGATTAGGGTTGATTAAGGTCAGATTTAGTAGATAGGAGGTTTAGAAAATAATTTTGAAGCATTTCTCTTAAGCTATTCCCTAAACCCCCTTTTCTCTCCTTAATCTCGTCTTAAGTAAAGGTTAATTCATTAATTATCACCTTAATTAATTTCTAAAATTTTTAAAAAGTTTCAGAACTTAATTAATCTATTTTGGGTAGATGCTTAGGTGTTTAATATCCTAAGTTTAATTAAGGAAATCAAAACTCAATTCATATGTATGAAAGGGTGTTTTAAAATTACTTAAGCTAAACCCCTTAGCTTAATTAACCTTTAATTATGAGCCAAATTGCATTAGGCCTTTTTCTTATTAGGTGCATTACAAATTTAAATTTCTTGTAAGTTTTATGTCATCTCATTGACTCATAATTATTTGGTTAATTATTCTAAGGTGGTGTAGGTAATGGTTAATTAAGTTAATTCATATCTTAACCTAATTAATACATAAAAATAGATCTAATTATATAAAAATTAAATAAAAATATCAAACACATGTGGGAATGGGTTAGGAACATCAAAGTCAACTCACCTTTTCAAAATTAAATCAAACTTCAAACTAAACAAAAATCACATTGAATTCATTTTTATTTATTTTAAATTTTCTTATTCCATAAGAATGTCTTTAGGATTTAAGTGAAGTGAATATTTTTACATGCTTTTATTGCTTTGAATCTTTCCCCAACAAGTTAAATTTGTATGCCATGTGATTTCATGCATTCATATTTTTTAAATTCAAATTTCAAAAAAAATGAAATTGTTTACTTTATGTCAAATTTGCATGTGTTGGCTAAAGTAGAAATATGAGTGACTATTATCACTACTAAATTCAAATTATTTTAAAAACATATAAATCAAATATCAAATCTGAAAGTATGCTACTTATATTTTAATTATGAGCTTGCATGTGAAAGATTATAAAGGTATGCTTAGCATAGGTTTCCTTTCTCTCTTATGTTGCTATAGTTTTGAATGAGAATTTGGTAAGATATATGGTCCATTTGAAAAGGACCTAACACTTACCTAATTCCATATCCTATTTATCTTTATGCTACCACTTAAGAAGGGTTACCTATACTTGCATACATAAATTGTATAAGTAAAATGAATTCATTAATACAACTTTTGCATTCTCGTTTTCTATTTCATTTCTTTTATACATATGTTTGTATTTAAGGAAAGTGGTATATTAGTCTGGACAATCTTGAGGTTGTGAGACTTTAATTAGCCCTAAGTAGGTCTTGTACCTTACACCTCTGCTTAATAATGACACTGTACTCACTTATGCCTTTCTTACTTTCATGTGTGTATGTGAAACTTTGGATAAGGAAACCCCTTTCTACTTAAGAAAAATCATGCATTTTCAACTTCTAAATTTTCCTAAATGAATTACTTAGCATAAGTCATAAAGTGTGTTAAATATTTTCATTTCTATGTATAGACATGCTTAGGATCCATCCATATGCATGTTATAGATGTTGGGAAAGAAAAGAAGTAATGTGTGTTATGTGAATTTTGATTCATTTTATTTAATCTTAAAATATCTTTCTTTTTGAATTGGTTTGTTTAGAGTTCATTTAAACTTAGGATTAATTAAAAGATTTAATCAAAACATTCACCTAAATAAAATTAAAATGTGAATCTACTTTAGAAATTCCTAAGGTTTGGGAAGAAAAGAGAAGTTTTATTCTCTTTCCCTCTCTTCATAACTTAGTAATTAATTGTAGGACTCACTTGAACCAAATCAAAACATGAAATAAAATCAACCTAAAATAATTAAGAAAACTTAAATAAAACCCTCCTCTAAGTTGAACATTATTTCATACTTAGAAAATTTGAAGCTAAAGCCATAGCTAAGCATGCCGCACAAACCTTCAAAGCACACACATTAGCCTAAGTCACCACTTCTAGCTTTAAGTTAGGTCGGTGTATGGTTTGATATTTTTTTTGTGATATATATTTTTGACTATATATTAGGGTGTATGCTCATAGAATGAATAGTAGGACGCTCTTAGTGTAACTATTCTTTTTTGCAGGGGATTGTGCTTAAGGGGTGTTGTCACAAATAAAAAATATAAATACTTTTGCTTGCAGGTGTTTTATACCCCTAAGCATAATCCAATAGGCCAGGTGGACTTAGTCACCCATGTGTGGGGTGATAAGTCCAATATACATGCTTAGAATTTGTGTGATTTGTTTTAGCTTACCTTTATTTTACAGGTGTTAGTTAGATTTTCTCTTTTCATTTTCATGTAAATTTGTGCAATTAGGATTTTGGAATGATTGTTATGGGGATTAGGATGAGCATTGGTCATAAGATCCTATCTTATGCACCATGTGAAGCATTGGAGCATGAACCTTCCAACCATCCAAAAGGAGGAACCAAAGAAGAAAGAAGAAAAGAAGAAGAAAGAAAAAATAAAGTATGAAGACCCCCATAACAATGAATTCCTTTGCTTAATTGTAATTTAATTCATTTGTAATCCGGATTGTATAAAGGTAGAGCTCGACTACCCAATTTGATATTTTTGGATTTGTATGGTTCCTACCACAACGCCTTTTTATTCTTTTAATTAGCTTTATAAATTGATTGATGATTTGTTTAGCTTTTGCATTAAGTGGCATGATTTTTTTAGTTTCTTCCTTGCTTTATATATGCCCTGGATGTGGATTAGGCACTTTAGGAAAACATAAATCTTTTACCCCACTTAACAACTCAATATAAAAATTAAACAACTCATAACCTCACCTAAAACTTAAGTTTAAAATCAAGATAAAAGAATTAGCAACCCGTTAGCTGGATGAGTATTTCTTTTGCAATATCATGCACAAATGCATATTATTTCACTATTGCTCGGAGGGCTTCCACCTTTGCTAGAAAAACTTGGCTTGACCTTTGAGAGCCATAGTGGAAACTCACCTCCTCCCTTCTCACTAATTTTTTCCAATAACTTTATTTTTCATGCATTAGTCATATGAATCCTATTAGTCTGAGTCAAAATAATTGTCCAAAAATAAAATAAAATTTGAATTGCATTAGATTTAGGTCATTTGAAGCATGTCCTTTTACATGATCTAGTCTCTTTAGGGAGTGATTTTAAGGACTTAGTCTCTTTCTAAATAAATAACAACCTAGCTATCTTATATAAGCATTATGACTTGCCTACATGTATTTAAAATCATAGGAAGAGTTAGTTGGCGGCCACCCCCAGGCGGTTGTAAGTCCAGTCGGTCGGGTGGTTTATTCTCTCTTATGGAGGCAAACCAATTACCCATTTTTTGTCTTAGATTTAGTTTGTGTTGCTGGCCCTCGCTGAAGCTCCCTAGATTTAGATTTTGAGGTTTCTTCTCCCCTTTATGGGCTATAAATATAATTCCTCACCTCTTTGGCATTTCCTTAATCTTTTGTTAAAGAATCATAAGTCCTAAATTTCTAATGAAAAATTCAATTTAAAAAATTTAAATCAATTTAAAAAATGTAAAGCCCAACTATAGAATAGTTTGAGATTGCTCGCTAGGATTCCTAGCATCGTGGGCATCTCCTACTTATCTTCTTTTTGGCTTCAATAATAACTCCGTCTCTTTGATCAATCCCATTTGATCTTCAAAAATAAACCAATCAATTGATAGTCCTTCCTATTAAAATCTCCAAAGACAATGATCATGTACCTTAATCGAGAGTTTTCCTAAAGAATCCACATTCCTTAGGATGTAATTAACTATAGGGGCTTGCCCCTGTAGGAAACTTAACGAACCTAGTTTAAAATAAATCATGCTTTTCTTTTTCATGTAAAGTAGGGGAAGAATCTTTGGTACATATACAGACCCATCGTCCTTAGGAGCCCTTATTGAGGTGATTAGGTCTATTAAAGGGTAGTGACTTCTATCTCCTGAGTTGGTACACTATTTTCTTGATGATGTACCCGATTACCTGAATAAGCACATCTTCGAATCTGTGTGGCATCCTAAAAAGAATAATTTCTATAAGTTGTCTTTTTTTTCTCACCAACAGATTTGAAAAGGCGACGACTTATTTAGAAATTTTTCTCTACAGTCCCTTTAGACAAACTCCACCCCAAGTCTACAAGGATACATTGGATGGCGTAACCCATGGTTGCTGACAAGGATCTTTCAAATAGTCCTTTGACTGCGACAGATCGTGATGCCGGATGAGGAACCATGGGATCTAGATTAAGGCCATCATTCTCCCAATAAAAGCTTTAAATTAAATAATAAATCTCATAGCATTCTAAACTCACCCACCAATCGCTATTATACATTCCTATTTAGTGATTTATCGACAGCCTTAATCAAAGTGCTCTCTGATTGGGAAGGGTAATAACCATAGGTGCTTGCTAGAAACTTGGAACCAGATCTAAAGTCCTAAAAATGAGGATGAAATCTAGTGTCTTATCTATTATTCCATCTTCGAAAATTACATCACTTTAACAAACTTGTCATCACATGAGGTATGGCAAATTTTGGATCCCACAAACTTATATGGTCTTGATATAATATGTGTATCAACAAAATTAATAATTGGTATAGTATATATCTATGTCTAACATGATGAACCAAATTTCGTCACCCCGCTTGGAATCATAGTTTGGTGTATTTTCGTTTGAATAATTCTAACTTTTAAATTAATGAATAATCCTAATATTCTAATCATCATAAGCTAGATAATGTCAATCATGGAGCATCATAGAGTATTCAATATAGAGTAATAAAGTAATAAAGAAGCAAAAAGGGAGTATCTATTAGTGGTAAGAATATCTATTTTCTTAAAAATATGATGCAAATGATACGAATAGATATTTTTTAAATCGTTGTTTTTCCAATTTTTTAAAAAGAAGGCACAAATATTTTTTTTGGCAAATATAATTTTTTCCTAATATACATGCTTGGGATTTGTGTGATTTGTTTTAGCTAACCTTTTTTTTACAGGTGTTAGTTAGATTTTCTCTTTTCCTTTTCATGTAAATTTGTGTAATTAGGATTTTGGAATGATTGTTATGGGGATTAGGATGAGAATTGGTCATAAGATCCTATCTAATGCATCATGTGAAGCATTGGAGCATGAACTTTCCAACCATCCAAAAGGAGGAACCAAAGAAGAAAGAAGAAAAGTAGAAGAAAGAAAAAATAAAGCATGAAGACCCCCATAACAATGAATTCCTTTGCTTAATTGTAATTTAATTCATTTGTAATCCGAGTTGTATAAAGGTAGAGCTTACCCCAATTTGATATTTTTGGATTTGTACGGTGGTGCCCGACCACAACGGCCTTTTATTCTTTTTACGATTAGCTTTATAAATTGATTGATGATTTGTTTGGCTTTTGCATTAAGTGGCATGCTTTTTTTAGTTTCTTCCTTGCTTTATATATGTCCTAGATGTGGATTAGGCACTTTAGGAAAAAATAATTCTTTTACCCCACTTAACAACTCAATATAAAAATTAAACAACTCATAACCTCACCTAAAACTTAAGTTTAAAATCAAGATAAAAGTATTAGCAACCCGTTAGCTGGATGAGTATTTCTTTTGCAATATCATGCACAAATACATCTTATTTCACTATTGATCGGAGGGCTTCCACCTTTGTAAGAAAAACTTAGCTTGACCTTTGAGAGCTATAGTGTAAACTCACCTCCTCCCTTCTCGCTAAGTTTTGCCAATAACTTTATTTTTCATGCATTAGTCATATGAATCCTAGTAGTCTGAGTCAAAATAATTGTCCAAAAATAAAATAAAATTTGAATTGCATTAGATTTAGGTTATTTGAAGCATGTCCTTTTACATGATCTAGTCTCTTTAGGGAGTGAGTTTAAGGACTTAGTCTCTTTCTAAATAAATAACAACCTAGCTATCTTGTATAAGTATAATGACTTGCCTACATGTATTTAAAATCGAGGAAGTTAGTTGTGGCCACGACTGTAAGTCCAAATGGGTGGTTTATTCTCTCTTATGGAGGCAAACCAATTACCCATTTTTTGACTTAGATTTAGTTTGTGTTGCTGGCCCTCGCTGAAGCTCCTTAGATTTAGGTTTTGAGGTTGCTTCTCCCCTTTATGGGCTATAAACATAATTCCTCACCTCTTTGGCATTTCTTTAATCTTTAGTTAAGGAATCATAAGTTCTAAATTTTCAATGAAAAATTCAATTTAAAAAATTTTAATCAATTTAAAAAATGTAAAGCCTAACTATAGGATAGTTTGAGATTGCTCGCTAGGTTTCCTAGTATCGTGGGCATCTCCTACTTATCTTCTTTTTGGCTTCAATATTAACTCTCTCTCTCTCTCTCTTTGATCAATCCCATTTGATCTTCAAAAATAAAACAATCAATTGATAGTCCATCATATTGAAATCTCCAAAGACAATGATCATTTACCTTAATTGAGAGTTTTCCTAAGGAATCCACATTCCTTAGGATGTAATTAACTATGGGGGCTTGCCCCTGTAGGAAACTTAACGAACCTAATTTAAAATAAATCATGCTTTTCTTTTTCATGTAAAGTAGGGGAAGAATCTCTGGTATATATACAGACCCATCATTCTTAGGAGTCCTTATTGAGGTGATTAGGTCTATTAAAGGGTAGTGGCTTCTATCTCTTGAGTTGGTACACTATTTTCTTGATGATGTACTCGATCACCTGAATAAGCACATCTTCGGATCTGCGTGGCATCCTAAAAAGAAGAATTTCTATAAGTTTTGTCTTTTTTTTCTCACCAACGATTTGAAAAGGCGACAACTTATTTAGTTTTTTCTCTACCCTTTAGACAAACTCCACCCCAAGTCTACAAGGATACATTGGATGACGTAACCCATTGTCGACAAGGATCCTTCACGTTGGTCGACTACCTCCTTTGACTAAGCGACTGCAGACCGATGCCTGGATGACTAAACCATGGGATCTAGATAGCGCCATCTCCCCCAACAAAAATATTTAAATTAAATAATAAATCTCATAGTATTCTAAACTCACTCCACTAACTGCTATTATACATTCCCTATTTAGCGATTTATCGACTAATTTTAATCGAAAGTGCTCTCTCAGTATTGGGAGGGGCAATAAACTATAGGTGCTTGCGCCTATAGGAAACTTGGAGATCTAAAGTCCTCAAAAATGAGGATGAAATCTCGTGGTAGTGTCTTATCTATTATTCCATCTCAAAATTACATCTAAACTTTAACAAACTCTTCATCACATAGAGGTGATGGCTTAATTTTTGGATCCCACAAACTTATATGGTCTTGATATAATATGTGTATCAACAAAATTAATAGTTGGTATAGTATATATCTATGTCTAACATGATGAACCAAATTTGTCACTACTCGCTGAATCATAGGCTTGGTGTATTTTCGTTTTGAATAATTCTAACTTATAAATTAATGATGTCAATCCTAATATTCTAATCATCATCACACATAAGCTAGATAATGTCAATCATGGAGCATCATAGAGTAATCAATATAGAGTAATAAAGTAATAAAGAAGCAAAAGGGAGTATCTATTAGTGGTAAGAATATCTATTTTCTTAAACATATGATGCAAATGATACTAATATATATTTTTTTAAATCGTTGTTTTTCCAATTTTATAAAAGAAGGTACAAATATTTTTTTGGTAAATATAATTTTTCCTAATAGAGGTGGTTAACAATGCATAAAACATAACACATCTATGATAAAAAACATTTTGTACTTTAACATAAATAATTCACTTAACAAAACAATCATTTTTCTAATATCAAATAAAATGTGAAGCAATTTGATTTTAAAATTAATCTCGTTAGTTAGTAATATTAAAATAACAATTTTAATATTAAAAATACATAAGAAGTTTTAATTTAAATGTGAACATAAATTATATTAAAAATGATTGTAACAAATCGAATATTTTATTTAAATTAGTTTAAAGAATTATATTTTTCAATATTAAATGTAATGTCTGAATAACTAAGAAAAGTAAAAACATATTTGAGTAATACAACAAAATATTATTATTATTTTAAAATATGCATGCTTGTATTTAGATAATGAATTACTAATTAAGTTACCTAACAATCCACCAATATTATAATAAATGGAATATTAAATACTTAATAAAATAATTTAATTATCAATACATTAATTATTAAAAACAATCATAGTAACTTTATCTAATTAAATATTTTAAATAATAATTAAATTTTTAATATTTTTAAATATTATTTTTTATATTTTAAACTTAAAAATTTTAATTTAAAATTATATAAAGTGTTAATCATATAAACCTTATTGTTTTATATTTATAAAAAAATTGGAGAAACTCTTTGAAACCTAACAAATTTTATCTAAAAAATTAAGGTATTTGTACATTTTAATGATTTTTTTTTTTTCTATCAATTAATTTAAATTCTCTTTAAATCAATTTGTTTAATTAGACCACATATTAGATTGGTTTGCATGATAACTTTTGATTGAACACTATATTAGGAACTATGCACTACTGTATAAGATCAATGTGCAAAAATAGGCGAACATTATATAAGTAGTTTACACATAATTGTTTGATCTTGACTTTTTGATCTAACAATGTCTTTACCTTCGACATCTTTAATTGAACCAAACCAAGGCTTGCATAACTTCTTTGAAGCAATTGGCTAAGAAAATGAGGTAGGAAATGTCTAGGTTGGGTTAAGGATGACAACTCGTAGTGGGTGCCAAGTAATTATATACCACCGGTATGGAGCTCTCCTTCTTCATTTATTTATTATGGTCAACATATTGTTGTTACTATGGATTAAACTAAGCTTAAGTTATTATGCTCTTCTTGTACTATATATGGCCTTTTCCATTGAATATTATTTTGTATATAATCTCTAGAATTGCTCTTGTAATAGTTAGGAAAAAGGAAATAAAATAGGGGAAAAGTTTTCTATCCCTTTTCTTCCTCTTTCTTTAAAATGGTTTCTCTTTAAATTTTCTTCTTTTGATGTTCAAAAGAATCCTCATGCCAATGAAATAGACTATCACACACAATTAGATGTTAATAACACCTTTTGCATAGAGATCTATTATACGGACTTTCCCTTGGGATAGATCAGAAAATAGGAGTATTACACCAAACATGATGAACCTATTTGCAAATTGCATAAATTTATGTATGGGCTAAAGTAGGCCTTTCACTAATGGTATGCTAAGTTCTCATGCTCCCTTCTTCACCTTGATTCAAACAATTCAAATCAAATGGTTCTCTATTTATCATAGGCTTGAGCCTTACTTTTGTCACTTTGTTAATCTATGTGCCTCTTCATCTACAACAAACAATTTAAAATATTACATCATAAACAATTTTAATTTAAAGGTTTGGGAGACCTCAAGTATTTTCTTGACCTATATATTGGTTGATTAGACCATTATCTTTATTTCACAATGGCATTACACTCTTTGACTCCTTGAATACAAAGGGTTCTTAGCTAGTAAACCCAAACACACTCCCATGGATCTTCGAAATTAACTCAATGGTATTGATGATGACCTTTTCATGACTTTTCCCAATATTTGTCTAATATGACACTTGATTTATCTTACATTATCTCAAGACATTACTTTTGTTGTTCTAAGCTAATTTATGACACACGTAAGGACACCTCATATCACAACTACACATTACTTTTTATATTATCTTAAATCTATACTGGCATAATGTTTATTCTATTCTACCACTTCCTTTCTTCAATTAAAGGCTTTCTCCAATGCTAGTAGGCTTTTGCATATATAGTCACCCAAAATTTATTATTAGTTTTTTTGCATTTTCCTAGGAGAATCATTGATCTCATGGATCAAATGAAGTAGCAAAGTCTCTCATTGTCATCAGAAGTTTGAATATGGTGCATTAGTTATGATTGTAAATGAACTAATTTTGTTAACTTCTTTATTGCAGTCTTCTGAAATTCCCACTTCTTCCATAGCATTAGTATTTTGTGACAACAAATCTACCCTACACATGATTACAAATTTTACCTTTCACGAACAAACCAAGCATAGTGAGATTAATTGTCACTTTGTTTGAGATAAAATAGCATATGGATTTAACAAGCATGCTATCATATACCTCTTATGTTTGTAAGAAAAAAAGTAAAGGAAGAAAAGAAATAAAGAAAAAAAATATATCATATGGCACTATGCTTAGATCATCAGTTAATAAATTTTGTTACCAAACAATTATCTCAACCCACCTTATTATGCCTCATAACCAAATTGGGTGTTCAAGGCATTCAGAACCATACTTGAGGGATTATAATTCACAAATTGTATTTACTATATTTAGAAACTGCTTGAATTTAAATATCAAAATTTAATTATTAGGTATGTAAATAGAAAAAAAATTATATGGCACATACTAAAAATCATGATTTATCAAATTCGAAGGCAGTTAAATTTTAAAATTTATTTGACATTATAGAGATTAAAATTTATTAAGTTCTTATGAACCTTTTGGCAATTTTTTTAGAATTTAAGACTATTAGTTCAAATAAGATATAAATAATAATAATAAAATAATAATAATAATAATAATAATAATAATAGTTAATGATATAATTACTCAGATTAATTTATTTTCAATTATTTATTAATCATTATCATATCTAATTAACTATTATTTTGAATATTAATAAATTAATTATTTATTGATAAATATAACATTATTAATTAATTAGAAGAAAATAATACCGCAGCTTATTCATTCAATAGTAATTTACTAAGTCGCTTAAGCAATGTCTATAACATCAATTTAAAGTTAATATTTATTCAATTTATTTATATTAATATTAATGAATTAGTTTTATTAAATTCTAATTAAATTAATTAATAATTTACAAAACTTATTAAATAACATTAATTGTTTGGAAATTTACTAAAAAATTAATTAATTTAATTAATTTCTATTTATATATTACTATAATTAATCTAATAAAACTATAATCATTATAAGATAATATAAGTTATTATTTATAAATTATTTTAAAATAAAATAATAATTCCCTCTATAATAAATTTAAATTATTATTCAAATAAGTTCAACTTAAAGATTTGGGAAACCTCTCTGACTAGAGTTGAATCAGATAATATAATAAATATTAAAATAATTAAATATTGATTTAATTAAATGATACATGAATTTAAATATATGATAAATACGTAATACAAAATAAATAAAAATACATAAATAATATTTCTACTAATTATAAATTTAAAGATTGATATAAAACTCATTAAGATATAATTATTTGTATGTTATAAATTTAGATGAGTATATTAAATATATCTAAAAAATTATTAAATAAGTTTATGAATATAAGTATAAAATATAATAAAATATAATGTATAAAAATATAGTTTGGATTAAAAATATAGAATTTAAAATTTAAATGTTATTATTATATTCTTATATCTCAATATCTTTTACTATTCTTAAAATTAAAATATAGTTACACTATTTAGTCTCACATCATAAAGATGAATATGTGTTGCACTCTTTATTTACAAAAAAGAGCTTCAAAGCATAACTTTGTAAACTATGTGAGTGGTTGCATGATGGTTATATTATAAATTAATTTATTTACATTCATATTAATAAAATAAGATTTTTAGAATTCATTTAAAAATAAAAAAATAGTTAAATTTAAAAGTTAAAAAATATTATTAAAATTTAATATAAAGTTTACTAAAAATTTTAATTAGTTGATTAAATAATATAAAATAATGATTAAGAGAGAATTTATTGAATCGCATACTTTCTAAAATGGGGACCAGTCTATCAGTTTAACCATCGAACTGACGATTCTCCCTGATTCAATGTGAACTAGTCCGATTGACCGATCTAATCCAGTTTTCATAGAACTACTTAAATCTACATAGGAATAAGGTTTATTCTATTATGCCGCTTCCTCTCTACAATTAAAGGCTTTCTACGATGCTAATTGGCTAATATTATGAATTTTTTTTTATTTTTCTTCTTTTGATGTCCAAAAGAATCCTCATGCTATCGTAATATTTTTGTTTAGCCAGGCTTTTAAGCTTGTATTTTGGAGTAAATCCATGGCTCAACTTGGCTTAAGGGTGCCCCTAAGGATCTAATTAGGCCAGCTTATATATTCTAAAGTAATCCAATGAGTTAAAAGGATGAAGCTTGGTTGGTGGCAAGATTCTCACTTGTAAGGAGATACTAAGAAAGAGGAGTCAAGCTAGCCTTCATCCATTACATTTTTTTCCTCCCAAGGTACTCCTAGAATTTAAATATTAGACTTATAAATAGATAAGAATTATTTGGTACCTACTATAAAGCATGATTTATTGTATTAGAAGATAGTTAAATCTTAAAATTTATTTGGCATGATAGAGATTAAATTTTATTAGATTTTATGAACCATTTGCCAAATTATTTTAAGATTTAGCACTATTAATTCAAGTAAGATTTAAATAATAATAATAATAATAATAATAATAATAATAATAATAATAATAATATTGATAATATTAATAAATTATATACTTATTAAGATTAATTTATTTTAATTATTTCTAAGCATATTCATTAGTAATCATTATTAGATATAATTTACTTTTAATTTAAATATTAACAAATTAATTATTCATTGATTAGTATAGCATTATTAATTAATTAATAGAAAATAATATCTTAATTAATCATTCAATAGTAGTTTATTAAGCTATTTAGGCAACAAGTTCTATGGCCAATTTAAAGTTAGTTAATACTAGTTCAATTAAATTAATTTTATTGGTTTATTTCGTTAATATTTATGGATTAGTTTTATTAAATTATAGTTAAATTAATCAATAAATTACAACACTTATTAAATAACATTATTTGTTTGGTATTTTATTTAAAAGTAGTATTAATTGATTAAGTTAATTTCTTTTTTAGCTTTTGTCACTTATGTAAGTTTATTTATTTATTTAGAATAATATAATTTTATTTATTTATTTTCAATCCACCTCTAACTACTCCTTGCCCAAAATCCTCGCTAAATTTTTGTTAGATTTAGCTCGTTCAAAATTATTTATTCATATTTGAATTTATTAAAAATTTTAGTATTCATATTAAGCTTGAATTTATCGAAATGAATAGAAAAATAATAATCGAAAAAATTATTGGGAAGGGAGAATTTTAATTCGGTTAAAAAGTTTATCCGAATTCAAATAGAGAGAGAGAGAGAGATCTATTGTTCCTGTTGGCTTGTTTAATTTACTTAGGGGTTGTTTGGTTGTGTGAAAAAAAGAATATAATTTAAAATAAATACATTATAAAATGAATGTAATGTATTTGGATTACTTTAACTTATTTGGTTGAAACTCTACACATATAAGAATTTCTTTCTTTTTTTGATAAAATAAATGTAATGTAAAGATTTTTTTTGAGATTATGATGGGAGATTACAGCCACTAGCGGTGACCAGAACCGCAGAACGGCCGGTGGTGTGCTATTAGGTAGGTGGTCGGAGGTGGCGGTGACGGTAGTAATCAAAACACTTTATAACGTGTATTTGGAATTCCAAATCGGCCAAAATTCAAAAAAAAAATGATCATTCTAATGCATTTCAAATATACAACAAATATGTTGAAATTTTACTTTGCACTATATCAAATACTTTAAAAGTTAAATTCTTTATATTCGATTTATTTTATACTCTAAATATGGATAACCAAACAATCTCTTGCTATTTGATTGAAAAAGGAATGTAGTGTAAAGAATGAAAGGTAAAAGGAATACAGTATAAAAGGATTACTTTAGTTGTTTGGTTGAGAGTTTTACGAATTCATGACTTTGCTATTTTCTGTTTGGTAAAAAAATGTAATGTAAAGTATTTTGAATGTTTTGACGCCCTACGACGATTGTGACGGACGGCGGTGAAGGGCGGGGCGGCAAGACGCAATGATCACTTTATATCGGTGTATTTGGCAAATTCTAAATACACAAAAAATACACAATAAATATCTTTAGAAATTTATTTTACTTCAAGTCAAATATCAACAAAGTTAAAATTCCTATATTTATTTTACACTATATTTCAAAATTTTCAAACTAAAAAGCCCCCTTAATGAAAGAGCTAGACATGAGCTATTTGAGACCAAATTTTTTTTACAGCTGTAACTTCGAAGATGATTCTGGTGCAAGAAATCGTGATACAAGCTTGCTTCTGAAGGCTTCGATGGGACAGCGGAGAAGAGATATTCTTGTGCCAGCTGTGGTACGTCCGAAATCCTCATACCCCCTTCCGCTCCCACCAGAAGCCCTCGAAGAAAAGGCGAGGAATTCGCTACTTGCACTTGCAGGTGAAGCCTTCGAACTGGTTCCTTTTCTTTATCCCCTTCGTGCGTTTCTGGCGCATTTAGTAAATCCGATATTTACGTCGGAAAGGAGTTAAAACGAAATTTAAGAAGTCATAGTCATCCATGCATTTTTGCTGTTTGACAGGATTTGTGATAAATCCCACTTAAATCCTGCTTGAAATCCCCTACCAAAAAGCCCCTAAATTTGCAACTGTAAGAAGTTGGCATCCCTCCCTTTTTTGGTTTGTCCCGAGAGAATATATCAAGAACTTCCAATATATGCTCCTACTCTCCCATTCTCGATTTAGCTTTTAGAGTTGATAAGGTTGCCTTGGGTCTTTTACCAAGGATAAGGAGGTGGCTGCAAGCATGGGCGGATCCCCCCATTGGTGAGGTTGGGCACCTCAATTTTTTTTTTTATTATAATTTATTTTTTTAAAAAAAAATTTTGCCCATCCTAATAAAAGGTCTTGTCCAATAAAAAACAAATTTTTTTTCATTTTATTAGTTAAAATTTATCTTTATTTAAAATTATTTAAATAACTATTTATCTTAAGTTTAATTATTTTTATTACGAATAATTTATTCATTTAGATCATAATAATATATAAAATTATATTTTATTAAATATTTTGATCAATATTTAAAACTTAACAACTCCTATAACTATACATAACAATAGAATGTTGTCTTTTGTTCCTATAAAAAAAGTAATTTAACATTCCTAAGCAATGTGAGACTAAAGAGTGTGTTATACTATTAAATATAAAAAAATATGAATGGATAATGGGTGCTACTATTAAATTTTTAAAAAAAATTACACCAATTAGTAGCATTACATTTTAACATATTATTTATTATTATTATTAATTATATTTATATTCTTATTAGTTTTAGGTAATATAATTTATTTTTAGAACTTTTATATTATAATTATATTTTTATTTAAATTTATATGTTTATGCTTTAATTATAAAATTCTTTATAAAATATTTAATATGCATACTTATATATACATATATACATATAATTAAATTTATATGATGAAAATGATAATAAATTTAATATTAATTTTAAAAATTAATAAATGATAATAAAAAATTTTGTTTGATATTTTGATAATTAGTTTGCCCATCCTAAAAAAAAGTGACTAGTTCTACACTAGCTGCAAGGAGCTGTGAATGCGTGTCTTTATTCATACAACAATTTGGATTGATTCAATCATAGGTGAAGATTTAAACTTTGTTTGACCATCAAACAATAAGGCTTTGACTATGGCACTAAGAGCTGGCTATGTGGGCCTCATTGAGTCTATGCGAACAATTAAGCTCTAAGATGTCTAAAAATTATATTAGATTAACCTATATGATTTTAATAGATAGCTTAATTAATTGAGGTTAACTTGCATTAAATTTGACTAGGCTTTAGTAGTTTGACCAAGTTGAACTATGATTAACTAGGTAGGTCCTAAGGACTGGGTTTGGATCCCTATGGTTTAAGGACTCTAATATGTTCGAGTTTAAGGGAATAACATATTGACCTAAGTTTGACTGGATTTAGGCATTTGGACCTTATCGGGGTTCAATTGGATTGACACAAGGTGTCCTACATAGGTCATCTAAAGTCCAAACTGAGTAGGTGTCCTATAGTTAGCTAGGGTTAACTAAGGCTATGTTTGGAGGAGCGGTGTGACAATGGTGGGTGTGAAAATACATGGTTGAGCTGTTTGGGTAATACGTGTTAGTTGTATTTTGAAAATTTTCCGGGGAAAGCTGTTTTTTCTAATTTGACTTGGCAATCTGGGTTGCTGCCAAAAGTTGCGGTTTAACTTTATAAAATAAAAAAATTTGTATACCCACCTTAGCTTCTTCATACAACGCTTTTGCGCAGTCATTGCTTTTAATACAAGCCTATCCCAAATAGACCATAAGAGATGAACGTGGATGATGATTGACTCAGTGATCTATTAGACAGGCTTAGATCCTAGATAAATTATAATGACTAAGATGACAAATCTAATATATGGAGAGTGATTTAAGTTAATTGATAGGATAATTTGAAACTGGTGAATCGTTCTATTGTATATTTTAGGGATTGAGTAAACTATTGGATTTATAATATTCTAGAGAGGTTAGGGCTATGTCAATACTAGAACGTTGATCTAATGAACACAGATTGTGCGTAATAGAAGAATCATATATTTAAGTGTGAGAGACATCACCTAAGCATATCTATAAATAATAGATGATATATGAAGAACCTTAGTGTCAAAAGTACATCCAAAAATGGTGCCAACTTGAAGATGATTGCAATCTAAGTGCTTTCTTGTACCAACAATTACAATCCTGATCCAAATTACAATGTTTAAAATCATGCTAAGCTAAAATCTTTGTTGAGGCAATAAGAAGCTAATCTAGACAATGTTACCTCACAATATTCTTCTAAATATAAAACACATGCAAAATCCTACCAACTATTTTAATTACCTTACAATAAAGAATGACATGCAATAATTTTGGCAAAATAAAGCTCATAACTTTATTGTAAAGTGAATATTGAAATATTATTATGTTGAAAAACTTCAACAAACTTGCTTTAAAATTATTGAGAAATAGGCAAAACTATATTTTAGTTATTGTTAAAGAAATATGAATGATGATTTGAGTCGATGAAATTCTTTATTGTTTGAGAGCATGCAATTTGCAATAAGTTCACAATGGTATGCTGTCTAAAAACTATAAAATCAACTCCTGAAAAAAACTGTTTTTCTAAGAACAAAAGTAATGCAAATCACGACTTCAAGTGAAAACATTTGCGAGAACGTAAACATGAATTCTTGCTTGAAGTGAACTGTCGATTTCTTTGGAATTCTTAGCTCATATCAGTAGTTGCTAAATGATTTACCGAAGCCATTCACAGGATTTTGAAAGGAGACAAGAAACAATTTTCTGTTTTGGTTCAGCACACAGATTTTAGAAGGAGAAAAATAAGTGCTGCTATGGAGTATTTTTGCTGAAAGCTTTTTGCTTGGGAAGTCGGTTGGTCAAGTGTTTTTGGCTGCAGAACTTTTTCACAGTATTTTTCATGAGGTACTCAGCTGTTCTGTCTCTTTCTGCTCATAGAAAATGACAGTTGTAAAGTAATCTTTAGCAGTGAAAAAATTGCATTGCGATTAGTTTTAAATCCATTTAGAGCTTAACAAGAAAAGTGTTATAGCTGTTACAAACAATCATGTTTAATCAAAATGAAATATTAGAAAACTGTATTAGCCATTAAAGCTAAAAATGATCTGCAATTTTCAGTCCTTTTCTTACTGTTCATACTGTGGAGTTCTGGGGAATTCAGAGAATAGGCAAATGCTGGAGCAATCCAGAAAGTGAAGGCTTGGTTAGAATTATTTTGCTTAAGGATTGCGACAAATGTTTTGTTTTGCTCTTAAGGATTGTGATGCAGACTGCTATTATGCTATAGTAACTAAACGGAAAACTGCAGCACAAAATATTCCCTGATTTAATATTTAAGGCGAAAACTAATTGCTCCTATCTAAGTTGTTAAAGGTTTATAAGATCGTAGCTTAAGGATTTAATTCATTGTAATATAACCTAAAGTAATCAAATATATATCCTGTGGATTCGGTTTTGCCTAGTCACAATTTGACAGACCATTAAGTCATGTTCTAGATCCAAGAAAATGGAGAAAATAAGTATATAAAAATATACTGTAATGAATTAAGTTAATAACATTTCATAGCTTATCAATAAAACTTAAAATAATTATAGAGAAGTTAAAATGCGTCCAAATAAATTCTAATTTTGCCAAATGATCACACAAAAATTTGATTATTATTTAATGAATAAAACTATTTTTTTGGTGATTATTAGACTGGATAGTTTAGAGTTTATAATATGAGATTATTTGTAAGCCAATTCTCAAAACGTGTTAAGATACACCATATGAACTTTTAGGATATTGTTGACCTTATTTTTAGTGAGTTTAACACAAACTCATCTCTTTAGTTCTTAGGATCCTATCATAGCAATATGATTCCCTCACTTAGAGTCTTAAGATACTTTTAGTACGTAAGAGGATATCAAAGCCAAACCAAATTAGTCTAACCTTAGGGTTAGTCAAATTAGGCTAATGAGCTCCACTTAGTCTCTTATGGCCCAAACAAGCCTAGCCACCTCCAAATTAGAATCAAATTGAATAAAGTGTACCTTAGCATTAAACTCAAACAAGCCTTGCCACCTCCAAACAAAAAGTGTTCTAATTGCACCAAGACTTAACTCAATTGGTATCCAATTGGACTAATTGGCCCACAAACGCAATCTTGCACATTTGACCTATTTAGATCATCTTGGCCCGAACTCAAACAAATCAAAATTTATTCATATTAACAACAAAGCTTCTAAAACACCAACAACACCTAATTAAGGCTTAATTGAAATCCAATTTGATTAATTAGCTCACTTAATCTAACTTAACTTAATTGGGCCTATGGACCAAATCAAATCAAATCCAAATCAATTGAAATTGTCCATGCTCAAAGCCCTATAATTATTAATAAAACAAACTTGAAGCTCAACGAGGGCTCAATTTGACTAATTGGCCCACTTTTCCCAAGTTCACTCAATTGAGCTCTATTGAATCCAAATCAAATTTAAATCAATTCAAACAAAATTAAGGCAATTCAAAATTTTAGATTTGTTGCACAAATTTATTTAATTTAAACATAATCTAATGACCCTTTCGCCTAATTTGGCCAATGGGCTAATGAACCCAAGTTGATCTAAATTGTCTTAAAGATGTCGTGCCATACCAAAATAAATCAAATCTTAATCACACCAAACCTGGTTGGACTCATGCTTAAGACACCAAGGATTAGCCCAAGTGAGCTTAACTCATATTGAACCTAGTTCAACCCAACCTAAGGTGAGCCAAGGGTCTATATGAGGATAAAAACCCAATTTAATAAATTATACTCCTCCCTTCACCTTGGAAAACCTCCTAAACACATCTTGAGCTTAGTCAAGTTGACCCAACCTGCCTAAAGTTTGTTTGCTCAAATAATGACCCAAGCAAAAGACAAAACACATGTTCCTAATGGTTGGTTTACCCACCATGAGGCATCCCTTTCACCTCATTGCTTGTTTATTTACTTGGGTTATGTAACTATAAAAAAATGTAAATTTTGGATGCCTAAAAATAATTTGAATATTTAGTAGTAGACTATGCAATAAATAAATTTTGAACATTTTATTAGCCATAAAATTTTTTAACATGACTAGAGAGGGAATCCAAGAAAATCTTGAATTATGGAGGTTAACCTTAGAGTCTAAAGGTTTTCGTTTAAGTAGATCTAACATTGAATATATAGAGTGCAATTTTAGTTGTAGAAGATCTAATGGTGGGGTTGTGATATTGAGTGATCAAGTCATTAAAAAGAGTGAATGTTTTAGATATCTCAGGTATATTTTCAAAATGATAATAAAATAGATGGGGATATTATTAGTAGAATTCAGGTTGGATGGTTGAAGTGTAAGAATGCATCTGACATATTGTGTGATAGAAAAGTACTGTCTAGTCTCAAGGGAAAATTTTATAAGATTGTGGTGAGACCTACAATGATTTATGGCGTAAAATGTTCACTAGTAAAAGAAAAACATAATATTGAGTTAGGTGTTGCAGAGATGAGGATGCTTAGGTGGATGAATGGTTTTACTCTTAGATATAATGTGTAAAATGAATATATACATGATAAGGTTGGAGTTGTTCTAGTAATAGATAAGATTAGAGAGAGTCACCTTAGATGGTTTGACCACATAAAATGTCGACCGTTCGATGACCTAATTAGGAGAGTAGATGTATTAGATGCGCTATATGTTAAGAAAGGTAGAGGTAGAACTAAAATGATTTGGTTAGGATGTATAAAAAATAATCTTAGTTTATTATAATTAAATGAGAATTTGACACTTAATAGAACACAATAGAAAAAGGATTCTTGTAGCTGACCCCAAATAGTGGTATAAAGGCTTGTTGTTATTATTTACTTTGATTTTATCATTATCCATTTTGATTTAGATAGCCTTAATCACTTTAGTCTGGTGATTTATATATCTAATATTATCATTAGCAATGAAACGATAGTTCTCCTCACTTATTGATTGATAGGTCCTAATAAGCCTAGCATATCATTTCATCATATTGAATTCTTAGGTGTAGCTCACTATTCTAGATACCTTTATGATCTTCCCATTGCGGTTTACCAAAGTAATTGATATTTTGGTTCAACATCATTCATGTCAATGACGATAAAAATCAACTTTGATAAGCAAATCCTACATAATTACCTTTATGATGTATTATTGAGTTATCTGTTATCATAAGAGAAATTGTGGTAGGCTTTAACATCTCTTTATCCTTAATTTTGGTAGACTAATATTGTAATGAGATTTATACTTATTTCTAGGTCAAACAACGCATTATTAGATTAATCACCTCAAATTACATGAAGAATGGTGAAGCCGATCTTTTCTTTTCATGAGCCATTAACTTTATAACATTGCTTTTCACCCCTCTATTTGTGCCATAATCTAGTGGTCTATTGATTTTCTATTGTTAAAGAGGATCTCCTTCATGAAGTTAACATGTCATGGTATATATTCAGAAGTATTGACAAACATGATGTTAATATGTAGCTTCTTAAAGACCTCAAACAAATTAATCTTGTTTATCCAATTTCTATTTGACAATGGTAGAACATATGACAATAAATTTTTGATATTAGCTTTGATTTTTTTTGCACCTCATTTTTAATCTATTTTTTCTCATCCTTGGCTTCTTCAAAATTAGGTCTGTCATGGCCCATAGGTTTAGTCAAATGATTTCCTCTTCTTAAGTTAATAAACTTGATGTATTATCATGGATTTGCCTTTTTTTTTTTTTCTTAAGAGGGCACCATGCTATCATGTTTCTATATATTAGGATAGCTATCTAAGTTGCATCTTAATATTATGGATGATAGTCTCTTGGTATTGAATTGAGGCATTCTACCTCTACAAAGTAGCATCCATAAGCATCATAAAGTATTCGTTATGAGCATCAATTATATGAGTAGTGTCTTTGAGTGAGTTCTCTCCTCCTCCTCCGGTAGTCTAGTTCATAAAATTTGAGTAGAAATTGAAAATCACTTAAAATGTTGTCCACTCTATAGGTTATTTTAGGAGAAATTTGTTTAATTATTCATCATGAATTGTTTGTGTTTGCATAGAGGTTGTTAGTCTATTGGTTTTTTATAAAGTGTGCATGCCCTAGGTGATGTTGGTTTTATGAGCCTCATGTTCAATCCGAATTTTGATGATAACAAACGTATGCTTGGATATTATAATATTTATTTTATGTGTTTATATATTAATTGTTAATTATATATCCAATACATCTCACAATATGTTTTATAAAATTGTAAGTATGGAAGAATGAAAGATGGATCAAAATAGATATCTTGAAGCTCAAGATACAATATTTTAGGTTATATGCATATATAACTATCTTAGAGGTTCATATGAGTTCATTGTCATGAATTAATTTGCTCACAACTTAACATATTATTTTTGTTTATTTTAAATAATGATAATGAGGTTAATTTATATAAATCTTTATCTAATTAACATTCAATGCTTCATACATAGCATTTAAATTATCAAAATAATAAATGATAATTAATTATAATTATTTAGTGTAACTAGTTTATATACTTAATATAATTAAATATTTTAATTTAGTTTAAAAGTTATATCATAACTAACATATGTATGATTATATCTAAATTATATCATAATTTTTAACTATCATATTTAGTATTTCAACCAAAGTCATTTTATAATCAAAGAATTTAGATCTGCTTTTATCTCCAATAGATTCCTCGGATTTTTTCCTTTAATTTGATAGGTTACATGACCCATGTTTGATTCAAATTGAATTTATTATGATTTTTCAAATATTAGCTAATTTTAATAATGAATGCATGCTACATACTTTGAATATATTAAGGGTCATATTTGATTATTTTGACTATGTGACTAGCAAAATTTTGGCTCTTTGAATTTAATATTTATCTAATATAAATCATATTTTTATTGAATATTATATTATTATATGATAAAATGATGTTAGAATAATATATTTCTTTGAAATAATTTAAAATGATCTCCTTGCTTATAAATAATCCTAATTCTCTTCATGAAATGGTTGCTCATTTAAATTCAAAATCTATCCAACAAATCTAAGAAAAACTTCCTAGATTTGTCTTCCAAGTGTTCTCCAAATATTGCAAGATCAAATCCTTAATTTGGAAGCTTCAACATCTCCAACTAAGCAAGCTTTCTCAAATTACTTGAGTTTGTTTTTCTTATTTTAATCTCTTTTAGTTGTTCATACTATTTTCACCTTTTATTTGTTTTATTTTTTCAATTTTTTACTTTTTGATGGATTAGTCTTTGGACATCATAGTTTAAGTTTTTCACTTCAAAGTTTCTTTAATCATTTTTTTTTGAAAAACTCTTGTGATAGTTTATAGGATTTATTTCATCTTACTGAAATTTTTATCTTCCTACAAATTTCTTTTGGTTTTTTAAAATATTTCTTCATTAGTCTAATTTGAAAGATCATTTATTCTTAGATCTATTTTAGAAGTATATTTTAAGTATTTTAAATTATTTATTTGTACTGAAAATATTTTCATATTTGCTAGATCTCTCTTTTTAATTAAAATTTTGCTAGTTAACTTAGATATATCATATACTAAGTTATTTAAGTATTTTGTGATCAATTGCATTAATTGAAAGTATCATTTTGGTTAAAATAAAATAAATTATTGCTAAAATTTTAGAATATATGCTAGATCTATTATATGATAAGTTTTTTTATCAAAATAAATTTACAAAAAGTTAAATTATTTTATTTGTCAATTATCATTTTATTCCAATTAGTATCCTTTGTTTAAATAATTTTATCTTGCTGAAATTTAGTAAAGCTTGCTATTTTATTATTATTTAATAATTAAGAAAAAAAAATTTTGTGGAGAGTTAATCATTCTTACATTATTATATACATACTAGTTATAGTTTCTCTTAAACTTCAAATTATATCTTGCTGAAATTTATTTTATTGTGCAATAGACTATTGTGAATTTATTTTATTATTTTATATTTTTTCTGTAAAATTTGTATTGGGGTTATACTCTCCCTAGAGAGTACATATTATTAGAGTTATACTCTCATAGGAGAGTATGGTTTGTAACATATTTAGAATTTAGTGGATTCCTAGTGGCATAAAAGTAGCTTTGGGATTTTTAACCACATAAAAATTATGTGTCTATTGTCTCTCTTTACTTTACTGTACTTTATTTTTTGCTGCATTGAGAATTATATCTTATCATTATAAAATTAAAATTAAATTTCTACAAAAGTTAAAATTTAAGATTTAACTTTTAAAATTTTAATAACTTACTTATACATAGAGAGTTTGTGGTATGGGCACTTTCTCAATGTATCTTCGAATATCTCTTAGGAATCATATAATATATAGCATCCAATACAACACAATTTGATATTTTGACATGCATTCTATCTATTTTGTTAAGAAGTATTTTGATAAGATCTTTTGTGCTAAATCATTCTAGTTGATTATTGAATCATCATGCAATGAATTTAGCTAGCTCTTGGCCCTATCCTTTAGTAAGAAATGAGCATAAGTTCAGTTGAATCATCTTATAAGATACTCCATTATAACTTGAAGGTGAAATAGATCCCTAAGAAGTTAGTGATATGTGTGTTCCAACCTTCAAAGTCTAAATCCTCAAATTAAGAGCTCTATATCATCTATAGAGTTGAAAGCTTAATGTTAAAATTATTAGCTTGAACTCCAAGTTTGATAATTACTTTGAGAATGCCATGTACAATGGGTGTGTAACCACTCAAGCCCTGCACCTTTATGGTTATGCTTGTAGCAACCTTCATGATTTGCCATAGTAAATTTCACATAACTTTTGGTTTGACTTCTCATTGTAACTTCTCTCAAGAATATTCTTTTGATTTTAGGTCCAAAAATAATGGTGGCCCCCATAAAATGACACAAACACACTATAAGAGATGCGTTAAAAATTTTTTTTAAAAAAAATTGTATTCAAAGTCGATAAAATTAACTTCATATCATTATTTGTGTCCATAATCCCCAATAATGACATTAAACATTTAGATTTAGACGTCCATATGAATACAAGGTCACATAAGTAAGAAAGTGATGAATAAGAATATCATTCCACATATATTATGAGTTAAAAATTATATTCTTTTAACTTTCTATGAATAATCAAAATAGGGTGACAATTGACATAGAAATAGGAAAAAAATTGCTACCGCAAAATGATAGAAACTTATTGAGTTGTAAATCAAATAGGCTAGGTCTAAGGATTTAATTTTATGTGGATAATTTCAATTAATAAGGCTAAAGTGGGAGATGCATAAAATTTTGCCATTATTAGATTTATAGTGGCTTACCTTTTCTTAAAGCTTAAAACTAATTAATATTATAAACCTTCTTTTTCTAAATGATAGATTTAATATATTAAAATTTCATTAATATAGTACAAGTGATCTATAAGATTATGCAATTTTAAACCTTTTTTTATCCTATTATTTATCATTATATTTTACTCACGCAAAGTTCATTCTCCTCTTTATTTTGAACAAACCTCCTAAACCCTAAATTAATGGTCGATCAATTAAAGTCCGAAGCTTATGGTGAAATATGCAACAATATGAAATCACAAAAGCTTCAAAATGATATTGAAACAAATCAATAAAAATAAATTTATTTACATAAATATCTAGAAATTTTAAGAATTGGCACACCAAGGGGGATTTAAAAATTTTTTAAAAGAAAAATTAAATCAATTATTTATTGTTCAACAAGGGAGATGTTTAATAGAATAAAACCAAAAATCGAAAAATCAAAGAAAAGAGTTGCAGAAAAATAAACATTAAAAAAGAAAGAGGGCACCAAAATTTATAGTAGTTTGACCTAAGACTACATCCACATTTCAATTCTCCTCTAAAATTCACTATCTCTTCTTTAGCACAACAAGCCAAGGAGAAAACCTCTCTCTTAATAGGTAATGGAGAAACCTTATACTCACTTCCTTTCAAGGCTAGAAGGATGTCACTTGCTCTTCAAGGTACAACAAAATTTCTTACAATAAAATCTTACACAAATTATGAATTAGAAGAAAATCTCAAGTTAACACATATGACTTCAAGGCAAGGTGAATGAAAAGATTAATTAAAATAAAAATATAACCTTACCAACACAAGATCCTTAATAAAAAAAGAAGAAGAGAGAAATCTCTCAATTTTCTAAGCTAAACACTCTTTTCTAAGCTTCCTTTAAATTTTCTCACCTTCAAGCACTTTGAGTAGATTCCACAAAAAGAGTATTTATAAGACAACTGAATAAAAAAACTAGAAAAATTAATTTTTAAAAGTCGGTCCAATCATATTACATAATTCAACATAATACTATATGATTAGTTCATTTTATTAGGGTTAGGGACTTTAATGATTGTCCTAATCAGCCATTATTCATATGGATGACCAACGATCATCGTGCAAATAATACAAAAATTCTATCTATTTGTTTGTCCTATATGAACTCATCGTGTAATACAAACATATTTTGAAAAAAAAATCTCAAAAATTAAATCCCACGATCCTAAATTAAAATCGAGTAACTACTAAATAAGTTTGCATGCAAATATTATCGCGTGAGATTAATCAAATTAGAATACATTTGTAACTAATTGACTTCCCAATGACTAAAATAATTATCAAAAATGAATAATCATACAATGTGATTAGTTCAAATTTAACAATTTTAAGAGAATCACTTTAATTATGATGGTTGTTTGCAAATATGAATAATCACATAGTAATGCGATCATCGTAATTAATGATTTCTCTTAAACAAATTTTAAATTTTAAAGAAAAAAATTTGTTTATATTCTTTCAGGTGTGTGTGTGTGTGTTTGGTAGCTTTTAATCATTCACATGCTAAATGTATGGAGACAAAATAAAATATAAATACAAAAAATAACAACATACATTTGGACTTGACTTGAGTTTTTTTTTTGGCATCATTCAATCCTCATTTTAGTCTTTATGGGCTATTTTTTTATCAAAATTTTGAAAATTAACTATTGTTTGTCCTCTCATAGTTAATTTTAATTAGTCGCTTAATTATAGTTTCTATATTGAAAGCATATCACACCGCATTAATAATAACCGACATGAAAATAATTATTTAACTAAAAATATTTGTGATCATCAAAACTTAGAACATTATGTGAGAACTCATAGAATTTGGTTCATGTTGAATTGAAAGAAAATAATAGAATCTCAACTATAAGCTAAACATGAAAGTTAGTAGAAAAGTCAATTCTATAAGCCCTCACTTGCTTTGTCTACATGAACCTAAGAGTTTATTAGGATGTGCTTAGGTTAATAAAAATTTGTTAAATATGGGAGAATGTGTTAGTTGAGCCTAAGTTGACCAAATTAATCTTAAATAAGCCAATGTGATCAAAGACATAATTTATTAAAACAAATGGGTCAAAAAGTAATGATAAAATGTTATTCATAGAATATACATTTGTATTCTTACTGCTTAGACTATATAGTTCGGTCAATAGACTTTAATTGATTAGGTTTGACTCAATTTAACTCATTATTTAACCAAAATAGGTCAAATGAGTTAAAATAGGGTTAATCATTATGAATGATCTAATTAATTGGAGTTGAGCATCATTACAATATTCTAAGTATGATTTTAACCAAATCCCATCATGGTTGACAATGGGTTTGGCCAAAGTTGGTCAAATATTTCAAATCCAAGCATAAACCCCAACATATACTTTCTAAAATAAATTTGTCTAATCATATGCTCAAATTAAATCAAACCCATGAAAGGATATTAGAAATACAGCCACACTTTGTTTCAACTCATTTGAACCATTTATTTCAATTAAATAAGTCCAATGTTTCAATGTGTCTAAATGGATACATTTGGAAATTGTTCGAATCTAACCAAGAGTATAATTAATCATTATAAAATTACTCAATTTTAATCTTTATTGGCTTTAATCACTCCCTTCACCATGGTTAACCAAGTTATAGTAGCAAAACTTAAATAAAGTTAGGTAAGTAAAAGAATATGTTTAAATGTACTTAACCAATTTGAATTTTTTTAAATAGGGATAAAGTACACTTGCCGTTTAAATGATATTAAGCAACTCCCTAGCCATTGATTCCACCACATAATAGCCAAGGGATCTATGTATGATTAACCATAGGTTTACCAAGATTATGTTGAAATTCGAGTTCTACACAAAAAGCTTCCATTCTACTTTACATGATAGAGAGAAAAAAAAAAACCACTCGGGCTTCTTGTTTTTCACTACCTGAAGTCTTCTAAGTCTTTAGGAAGAACTATTCCTAGCCAAATTGGATTAATCAAGAGATTAAGTAGTGTAGAAAGAAGCTTTGTTAAAACTATTTTAAGCCTTCAAGCTTATTCTTTAACGTAAATACTAGCTTCACTCGGAGGATCGAGAAGCCATTGCATTGAGTTCTCAACCTTCACAAGGTGAAAACCTCTCAAAAATTGAGCCCTCTTCCTCTAATTATTGCATAATTAAGTTATATTTATTTTATATTTAGATCCAATTTTTAGCTCAATTAATAGTCATGAAGGTCCTCTAAATAACCCAATTATAATCACTTAATTTTATACAATTGTGAAGGGAAAACTTACTGATTTGTGGGCAGGTCATGTGAACCAAAATTAGACCCAAAATGCTTTATTCAGAGTTGGACTAGAGATAAGAGATGAAGGGATATTTCTCTGAGAATTTTTGGCTATTTTTATGAATTTGTTATGATTTTAATTTTACTTAATATTATATTAATTTTTGATTATAAATATTTTTGAAGTATGAGAAATATAAAAAATAATGCCACTAAATTCTATTAATATTTTCTATTTTTAAAATTTTATAATTTTAATTTTAAGTATTAAAAATATAAAATATATATCTAAACGGAATTAGCTACATGTTGAAATTTTCATTTATGCCCTCAAATGTCCGTATGGTTAAATTATGCATTTTGTAGATAATCCATGCTGATTTATGCTTAACTCAATTTATTTGGATTTATTTAATATATTTATATTTTTTTTGATAAATAAATATTAGATTTTTAAATTTTTTAAAAATAAAAAATAAATTAAAAAATGTTAAAAATTCAAAATATTTTTAGACATGACATATTATCTCATAGCATGGATCCATATGATTTATTAAAATCCTACATGATAAAATATTTTTGAAATTAAAACTTGATTTTCTTAATTAAAGATATATTTTAAAAATATATGTAAAATGAATTTGTATATTCTAAATTACTTAGAAATTCAAATCGTTTAAATTAAAATTTTACTTAAAATCAATCCATAACATAAATTCTTAGAACACATTGCAATCATACACATCCTTGAGCATCATAAAGTTCCACTTCACATTAGATCTAATTTTATTAATTTTATTTCAATTTGTTGAAGGCTTGGGCTTAATTCATATGAATTGAGTTTCGCATATTATTATCTAAGCACATTAACTAATTTTTCATTATTGGTGAGGGGAACATATAATCCTAAAATTGCCTCCACACATGTTTGAATGGTTCTCCCTAGTGCCTAGGTCTAAGTGATATTAACAATTACTAATCATTTTCATTAGCCTATTATGTTTGCCTAGTTTGCATCATGCTTCATGCTTTATATTAAAATATTTTAATATCTTGACTTGATTACATAACCTTAGTTATCTTGATTTATCCCATAGCTTGGTTATACATCCTTAACTAAGCTATATGTTATTCCTTAGCAAATCTTTTTCAAGAATTCTTTTGAGTTCAACCATATTCATTTGGTTGAATTTTAGTTTGACTTAGTTACATATATTTTACTAATTCATTTAGTAGTTTGAGTACCCACTATAATTGAACACTCTTAGTTTTGAGTATACATCTCTATTCAAGCCTTTCCTTTTTCAAGTAGTTTATTTATATATGGACTTATCTTTCTCTTGATATTCATCTAGAGCCTTTTCATACTTCAAGTCCCTTTACTAAATTTAGATATTTGAATCTTGAGCCTAATAGTCGATGCATTCAACTATCTCAATCCATGTTATTGCATAGACATATATTTGAAATTTTATTAACACAACTTAATTGAAGACAATCTCTTTAGTTTTAGAACTTAATATACTCATGATAAAATGATTTTTATCTCAAAATAAAAATCACTTTACCAATAATATATATAAAATGTTGGAGTGTTATATATATTGGAATCAAATAAGATGGACCAAAACTCATACCTTGACATTTATTTTACTTTACTAAATTGATTATTAATAAAATATTTATTTAAGAAAAAATAGCCATTTTAATCAAATTTGTTCTCTTTATATTGCTTGAAGAAAGAATAGAGTATCACTAACCAACAATTAAAAACTTTAAGCACTAGCATATGTTTCATGACATGACACAAATTACATACTATAGAAGTTCTCTCAAAGTTAGATAATTTGCATTGAATATATCTTCCATTAGGATATAGCCTAACATAGATACCAATTTTAATACACTAAAGAGTCTTAGCATACTAGTTGGTGGCCATCTTTTTGTTGAATAGCTAGGTTTGCATATAATTGAGTTATCTCATTCTTTTTTTTTCTTTTATAGGCAATACTTATACAAACAAAGATCACAAGCCTCTAATCATTCCAACCTTCTTTTTAATTTTCTTCTATCTAAAAATTCTCAATTTTTTATGTATTAGGATCACGAGGCTTCTCAAAATGATATAATTTCTGGTTGTTGACAGAGCATCTAATGGTTGGGTTATATTGACTATCATGATAGTTAGGTGATTCATACTATTGTTAACATCCGATGATGAACTCATGGAGTCTTGAATAATATTATTTCTACTTTTTTTATCCTCTTTATCATCACTTATCACACTCTTGAGTCCATTATACTCCTTTGAAGACATTGGTGATTCAAAGTTTATTATTGCATTGACTTTTCATGTAAAGAGGTAATGATTTTTTGGTCACTCTAATTTAACCTTTATCTTCTGCTTTTATCTATCTAAAAGCATAATTTATTCTATTTAAATAACAACCTTTGAATTATAATTTTCTTTTAGTAATTACCCTAATCAAATAAAAAAGCATGTTTCAATATTTAGAGTTGTAGACATTATCAAGTGCAGTTAACCTTAAAGAATTGAGTCTTTTTAGAAGTTGGAGTAAGCCCACATTTTCTTAATATTTTTTTCTTGACATTGAAGATATTACTTCTCATAAGTATTTTTAACAATATTAGATAAAATATGTTGGACTTATCGTCATATACTTTTATCATTAACTTCTCTTATAAATCTCCTATTTGAAGCCCATAATTATATTATCTTTTTTTTACCCTCAAATATTTATCACTATGCAACTTTTTTCATCACAATTACTAGTCGATGGCAATCTCTACCAACATGATATATGTAATGGCTTTCCTTAGCATCAACTCTTTGAAGACATCTTTTTGGCCCAACCCACTAAAATTTTTTACATAATTGACACAAGGTATCTTTAACACACTCGAATTATTTGATCTTTGTTATGTAAAAAATAATTAAATTATTATAAGATATTTTATTTTAAACTTTCATTTAAAGTTAGTCTATGATGTTATTTGTGTGAAAATGTTAAATTATATGTAAAGTAAAATTTCACTAAAGAAAAGTCAAATGCAACATCATCATTACCTCCTTAGTTTTCCATGCCAATAGAAGTTTAAGTTAAAGCAAGCATGTATGGCCATATTTTAAATATTCAAGAGTGATGTTTCATCTTTTAAATAAATAACCAAAAAATGTTATTAGCTCTTTAGTTTTTGATGTATAATTCTAAGGGTTTAGGATGATTCCAAAAGCATTTATAAATAACCACATTGGGATTCCATGTACCATTTTGTGTTTTTATTTTGGTGTAATGATTTTAAATATCATGTAAGTTGAAAAAAATTAATAAAGTATTTTCACTAATTAAAATTAGAATGAAGAGTGCTACTCCAAAAGTTCCCTAGTTGGGTGACTTGCAAAACACCCCTTCTTAATGAAAGCCTTTTCTTTACTATATTAATTTTATTTTCTATGATCTCTTCATGCTATTTAATTCCTTACACCAACTTAAGTATTATGGACCTTTTATTTGTGTTCAAACCCTTCCTTTATTCTTCTTAACTTAAACTAACATGTGAAAATCAGTTCCAACTGAGCTACTTAGCTTTCTCCAACTCTACACATTCCAAAAAATTTATGTTACAACACTTGAAAACTCTTACCACTCTTTACTTTTAAAGCTATCCATAGTACGTGTACTATGCATATCTTCCATATAAACCCCTCTTAATCTCTATGTAATATTAGTATTCTAAAAGCAACCTAAAAGCAGCCTTCCCCTTTATAGTTCTTGGCCAACACCAGAAACCTAGCTTCTCAAAGTTTTTAAAGCCTCAAATCATTCTTAAGAGGTCCTCTTATATTCATCCACTACAAATAAAATCATCTATCTCAATATTCCATTTTTAATTTCATCATACATACTTCATTATTTGCTATCTTGAGTTCTTAAAGATACTCAAATAAAGGTACTATAGGTGCACAAATAAATGTTAGTGTCAAGCTCACACCAACTTTTATGATTCATTTGTGTTGGCCAATTGTTCTCTTCCAACAAGGCAACTTATTTTCTTTGATTTTTAATTGAGTTATTTTGTTTTATTTCATTCTAGCTTAAAATTAGGATTTAAATTAGCTTATTGGTTGACAATATTCAAATATTTACTCAGGTTTAATGACTGAACACTACTTGCATACCAAATCTTAGTCTTGGAGTTAATGACCATTTGAAAAACAATTTTGAGGGAACTATAAAGGAAAAAATATGAAGACTACCCTTATTGAAATAAGTCCCTATATATATATATATATATATATATATATATATATATATATATATATATATATATATATATATATATATATATAAGCTTGCTCTTTTCTTCCATTAGAGAAGATGAACAACAAAATTAGGAACATTGCCTTGGTCTTAAACCTTAACCTCTATAATTGAGATTTTAAAGAAAAAGTGAAGGGCGACATTTGAATAATAAAAATCAAATAATAGAGATGTTCATAAGATATCATTCAAGTAATGACAATCATGCAACAATGATCAAGTGATGTTGATCAAGCAATAATGACATGCAATTTGAGATGACAAATGTTGGATAATGATGGTGGTTGGCATCAATTGTAGGATTGGGCTATAAAATTATTCAAATATTTTAAAATAAGGTCTATTTTGAGTGATATTTTGATCATTTTAATTAAAATAATTAACACTCTATTTTTTGATCTGTATTGATTTTCTCAATATTGATAATTCTTTTAATATTTAAGAGCATTAATGACTTTGATATGAATGATTTTGGGGTTACAGATTCCTATCATTCGCTTATTTAAATTTTAAGAACATAAAAATTTGAAGAACGTTTGATTCAATTAATATCACAAAATTTTGACTTTAAATGTTTTTATTATTATTAGACTCATCTTATCAAAACATTCATTTATATATATATACATTATATATATATATATATATATATATATATATATATATATATATATATAAAGTTGCATTGAGATCTATACTTAATTAAATGAAATTTTTGATGACATACTAATACATATATTTAAATATCAAATAATTTAAATAATATCTAATTAATTATAATAATTTTAATTAAAAATTTTATTTATAATTATGATTAGTATATTAATAGATGTTGCCGTATGAGTGCTAATTTTTGTCTTTCCTGATCTTATCTTCTCATTTTATAATATCCATAAGGTTATCTTTGGAGCCTAACCTATAAATATGTCAACTTGCTCTCAGTAGTTTTGATTTATTCATTAGATTGTTCCTATGCATGTGAATATAATATAATTCTTAAGTATTTATATATCTAACACTTTATGTTAGATATCTATTTGAAAAGATGCATTATATATGTAAAAATTAAAATTTAGATGTTAGATATATAAATGCATAAGAATTATGAAGTATGTATGTTCAATTTAGAGTGATATTTTGATGATATTTATTAAAATAATTAATACTCTATTGCATGATTTATATTGATTTTCTCAATTTAGATAATTCTTTTAATATTTAAGAGCCTTAATGACTTTGTTATGAGTGATTTTGGGTTACAAGATTCCTATCATTTATATGCTTATTTAAATTTTAAGAACATGAAATTTGAAGAACGTTTAGTTCAATTAATATCATAGAATTTTGACTATAAATATTTTTATTATTGTTAGACTCATCTTATCGAAACATTTATTTTATTTATATATTTGCTAAAATTAGAATTCAAATAGTCCAAAATTTAATTCAATTTTTTTTGATATATAAGTTGCATTGAGATTTATACTTAATTAAATGAAATTTTTATGAGTTAATATTTAAATTTTTATTAATATCTAAATATCATCAAATAATTTAAATAATATCTAATTAATTAAAATATTTTAATTAAATTTTTTTATAATTATGATTAGTATATTAATAGATGTGTTACCAGGGCAGAGTGCTAATTAATTTTGTCTTTCCTGATCTTACCTTCTCATTTTATAATATCCATAAGGTTATCTTTGGAGCCTAACCTCGTATAAATATGTCAACTTGCTCTCATTAGTTTTGATTTATTCATTAGATTGATCCTATGCATGTGTGAATATAATATAATTCTTAAGTATTTATATATCTAACACTTTAATTATCTAATACATATATGAAAAGATGCATTATATATGTAAAAATTAAAATTTAGATGTTAGATATATAAATACATAAGAATTATGAAGTATGTATGTAAATGAGGTGGTTGAATTAATTTTTATATATGTAAATTGGGCACGCCATCATTCCCCAACCATATGATTTAAGTTGAAATGATGAATTTCATAATCTTAAATTCTAAAATTCCACATACTATATGCTAGCATGAGCACCTAACGACTAGCCTTAATCGAAAGTTCTCTCACTTATTAGGAGGTAATTAACTATAGGTGCTTGCTTATAGGAACCTGAAATCATATCTAAAATCCTCACAAAATGAGGACCAAATCTCTAGGTAGTGTCTTATCTACTATCTCTCTGTCTAAAAATTTCACCCCACTTCAAATCATACTCTTTTCATTTATCGAGTCGATGGTGAATTTTCGAGCCCACACACTTTACTTTTAAAGCTATCCATTGAATACTTGTACTATGCATATCTTCCATATAAAAGTCCTCTTAATCTTTATGTAATATTAGTATCCTAAAAGCAACTTAAAAGTAGCCTTCCCTTTATAGCTCTTGGCCATGACTAGAAACTAGCTTCTGAGCTTTTAAAGCCTCAAATCATTCTTAAGAAGTCCTCTTATATTCACCCACTACAAGTAAAATGTTATATTTCAATCCCCCAATTTGAATTTCATCATACATACTACATTATTTGTTATCTAAGTTCTTAAAGACATTTGAATAAAGGAACTATAAGTGCACCAAATAAATATCGAAGTCAAGTTCACACCTCCAACTTTTATGATTCATTTGTGTTGGCCAATTATTTACTTCCAACAAGCCAACTTCTTTTCTTTGGTTTTTAATTTAGTTATTTGGTTTTATTTCACTCTAGGTTAAAAATAGGATTTAAATTAGCTTATTGGTTGACAATATTCAAATATTTACTCAGGTTCAGTTAGTGAACACTACTTGCATGCCAAATCTTAGTATTAGAATTAAATGACCATTTGAAAAAAAAAAGTTTTTGAGAGTACCATAAAGGAAAAAAAGTAAGAAGACTAACTTTATTGAGATAAGTCCTTATGAAAAAAAAATTATTGAAGCTTGTTCCTTTCTTCCATTAGAGAAAATTTACAATAAAATTAGGAACATTGCCTTGGTCTTAAAGCTTAACCTCTATAATAGAAATTTTAAAGAAAAGTGAAGGGTGATGACATTTAAATAATAAAATCAAATAGTAGGAGATGTTCATGAGATAGCATTCAAGTGATGACAATCAATAATGATCAAACAATAATGTAATAATGTTCAAGCTACATTGATTAATTAATGGTCGTTTGAGATGATAGATATTGGACAATGGTGGTGGTTGGCATCAATTGTTGGTGGCTTTTAAAACAAGGTCTATTCTGCGGTTGAAAATGATGATCTATTTAGAGTGATATTTTGATGATTTTAATTAAAATAATTAATACTCTATTGCATGATTTATATTGATTTTCTCAATTTAGATAAATCTTTTAATATTTAAGAGCCTTAATGACTTTGATATGAGTGATTTTGGGTTACAAGATTCCTATCATTTATATGCTTATTTAAATTTTAAGAACATGAAATTCGAAGAACCTTTAGTTCAATTAATATCATAGAATTTTGACTATAAATGTTTTATTATTGTTAGACTCATCTCATGAAACATTTATTTTATTTATATATTTGCTAAAATTAGAATTCAAATAGTCCAAAATTTAATTCAATTTTTTTATATATAAGTTGCATTGAGATTTATACTTAATTAAATGAAATTTCTTATGACATAATATTTAAATTTTTATTAATATCTAAAAATCATCAAATAATTTAAATAATATCTAATTAATTATAATAATTTTAATTAAAATTTTATTTATAATTATGATTAGTATATTAATAGATGTGTTACCAGTGCAGAGTGCTAATTAATTTTGTCTTTCCTGATCTTACCTTCTCATTTTATAATATCCATAAGGTTATCTTTGGAGCCTAACCTCGTATAAATATGTCAACTTGCTCTCATTAGTTTTGATTTATTCATTAGATTGATCCTATGCATGTGAATATAATATAATTTAAGTATTTATATATCTAACACTTTAAGTTAGATATATATTTATCTAATACATATTTGAAAAGATGCATTATATATGTAAAAATTAAAATTTAAATATTAGATATATAAATGCCTAATTATGAAGTATGTATGTTCAATAGAGACTAATAAGGTATTTTAATTTTTCTAATCGATAAATAAAATTATCTTCAACAATTAATTCTGTTAAACATATATTTTAACCTATTTTCAATTTGTTCAATAGAGAATACAATGAAAGTACAGAGAGAACACCTACATGATATTTAATTTATATATTTACATTATATTACAGCTGCAGAGAAATATATTTTAAGTAATATTACAGAAATGTTTAATTTAGCGTGAAAATTAATTAAAATGAAAGCGGAAAGGATCAGTACGATCAAGACAGTACAAAGAGTACATCTGCAGAACTGCTCGAAAGAGCTAATATTCAGACTCCAAATAACTAGTAATGGAACCTGTTAAGCATATTATCTACAAACAAACAAAAAATCAGCATAGAAATTTGGAAAAGTCGTACTCTGAGAGTATGAGAATACACCAAAGAATGGAAACCACTTAACATATAAACTCCAAGCAAAAAAAACTAAAAGGAAGAATACTCAGACTCTCGTGAGAGAGTATAGATGCAAAACAAATTTCAAACAACCAGCCCATCATCCCCCAAATTGCTTCACATGGTTTCTAGAAAACAAACCTATCCAAATTGGCCAGGCAAATTGAAAAAACTCAAGACAAACTTTGTACTCTTTCTCGCATATTAAAAACACCCCTAAAGAAGGACATAATATGTACTATCCAACATATCCAATGTGAAAAATCAATAAAATGACCATCCTACCCCTAGGCCATAGAACAAATTGGCTTAATCCATGGGTAATATGGTCATACCCTCTTCATATTCACTTAAGGCTTTCCTAAAAGCTCAAGGGGACCTAATGAAGTGGTGCACCTAACCCAATGGGTTTGGGTTAGACCAATTAGTCCCAAGACCAAACTCGACCCCATGGGTCAAAATGGAAAATTCAAACTCCCTCTCCCACTCAAATTCAAGCACATAGGAGGTTGGCATTCCACTCAAGGCCTCAAACTGACCATGTGTAAGCATCTAACTGATCAAACAACCCTCCCATTGTGATCAATTGGATCAAAATGGCACAATGGCTTGTGGTCACCCGATCCTTCAAGGGGAGATATACTCCCCCTAATTGAATTCAAATCAATGATTCCTCAATTCGACTAAGCCCCAGAGAGTGTTAGGAGCCATCAGAGAGAATTCCTAAGCTTTCTAGGATGGAATTGAAATCAAGCTTTCTCGATTTTCTTCCTTAGAAAATAGGGGAGCTCCTCTCATTTCAAAACTTCCTCTCCACTCAAATCTACTTCAATTGCCTTTGCATACATCATCGTGAGCCAGTGCACCCAAGTTTCCATTAGAGTTCCCACAGCAAGGAGAAGTTGAATTGGATCAAAGCCATCAATGGGAGCAAGGGGAGTTGGTCCATAGAGCAATTCACATAACCTCAAGAGCGCATTCTTCCAACAGCCTTAGTCAACCTCAAGCTTCTCGGGAATTGAGTTTGATCACCTTGAGGTATGAACTTTTGACAACCTAGCATAGGAGTTGTTGGTCCTTTGTGAAGAAAATTTTCAATTCAAGTGAATCCCACCATTGGATGTGCCGCCTTGGCTTTAGATGGTGTGGGTTAAATAAAAAGCTCAATCGAGCTGGAGATCATGCCTTTGTTGATGGGGAAGAACTTGGGAGATCTTAGTCGTCCATCCTCGCATTTTGGATGGATGACCGAGATAATTCTCACGTTTAGAATTTTATATATCCTTTTTAAAATCACTTTGGCGTCCCTTTGATCGGACGAGATCAATTCACGCCCAGCTAGCCTTTTGATTTGACACTTAATTGAGCGGCTCGTTGTGTGTCGCGTGTAAATCGCGCTGACCGCCGCCGCCACGCATCGCGCCGTGAGCAGGAGGATTAGTTAAAATGCTTTAATTAATTCTAATTAAACTAGGTATCTTCTAAAATTCATAACTCTCATAATAAAATTCAGAAAATATGAAATAAAATCTTATGGAAAGATAATTCAACCTAAAATATTTTAAAATTAATTTCAGTGGGTTTTGAATTATAATTTTCTTTGATTTTGGGTTTTATTGAAAACTTCATTTTACTAATTACCGTTTAATTAAGCGTCTGATTAATCCCAAATTTCTTAGGTATATTTTAGGGGACTTACCCTCCTAATTTTCTTGGGATTTATTGAAGGCTTAATTAGAAGAATTGCATATGGATTTCTTAATTACCCTGCTTATGTAATTAAGCATAATTAGGGTATGATTAGTGATTTTAATCCATGATTAGGGTTGATTAAGGCCATATTTAGTAGATAGGAGGTTTAAGAAATAATTTTAGAGCATTTCTCTTAAGCTATTCCCTAAACCCCCTTTTCTCTCCTTAATCTCATCTTAATTAAGGGTTAATTCTTTAATTATCCCCTTAATTAATTTCTAAAAATTTTAAAAAGTTTCAGAACTTAATTAATCTACTTTGGGTAGATGCTTAGGTGTTTAATAGCCTAAGTTTCATTAAGAAAATCAAAACTCAATTCATATGTATGAAAGGGTGTTTTAAAATTGCTTAAGCTAAACCCCTTAGTTTAATTAACCTTTAATTATGAACCAAATTACATTAGGCCTTTTTCTTATTAGGTGCATTACAAATTTAAATTTCTTGTGAGTTTTTATGGCATCTCATTGACTCATAAATCAAGATAAAAGAATTAGCAACCCGTTAGCTGGATGAGTATTTCTTTTGTAATATCATGCACAAATGCATCTTATTTCACTATTGATCGGAGGGCTTCCACCTTTGCTAGAAAAACTTGGCTTGACCTTTGAGAGCCATGGTGGAAACTCACCTCCTCCCTTCTCGCTAATTTTGGCCAATAACTTTATTTTCATGCATTAGTCATATGAATCCTAGTAGTGTGAGTCAAAATAATTGTCCAAAAATAAAATAAAATTTGAATTGCATTATATTTAGGTAATTTGAAGCATGTCCTTTTACATGATATAGTCTCTTTAGGGAGTGAGTTTAAGGACTTAGTCTCTTTCTAAATAAATAACAACCTAGCTATCTTGTATAAGCATAATGACTTACCTACATGTATTTAAAATCGTAGGAAGAGTTAGTTGGTAGCCACCCCCAGGTGGTTGTAAGTCCAGGCAGTTGGGTGGTTTATCCTCTCTTATGGAGGCAAACCAATTACCCATTTTTCATCTTAGATTTAGTTTGTGTTGCTGACCCTCGCTGAAGCTCCTTAGATTTAGATTCTGAGGTTGCTTCTCCCCTTTATGGGCTATAAACATAATTCCTCACCTCTTTTGCATTCCCTTAATCTTTTGTTAAGGAATCATAAGTCCTAAATTTCTAATGAAAAATTCAATTTAAAAAAATTAAATAAATTTAAAAAATGTAAAGCCAAACTATAGGATAGTTTGAGATTGCTTGCTAGGTTTCCTAGTATCGTGGGCATCTCCTACTTATCTTCTTTTTGTCTTCAATAATAACTCCCTCGCTTTGATCAATCCCATTTGATCTTCAAAAATAAACCAATCAATTAATAGTCCTTCCTATTAAAATCTCTAAAGATAACGATCATTTACCTTAATCGAGAGTTTTCCTAAGAAATCCACATTCCTTAGGATGTAATTAACTATGGGGGCTTGCCCTTGTAGGAAACTTAACGAACCTAGTTTAAAATAAATCATGCTTTTCTTTTTCATGTAAAGTAGGGGAATAATCTATGGTACATATACAGACCCATCGTCCTTATGAGTCCTTATTGAGGTGGTTAGGTCTATTAAAGGGTAGTGACTTCTATCTCTTGAGTTGGTACACTATTTTCTTGATGATGTACTTGATCACCTGAATAAGCACATCTTCAGATCTGTGTGGCATCCTAAAAAGAAGAATTTCTATAAGTCTTGTCTTTTTTCTCACCAGTAGATTTGAAAAGGCGACGACTTATTTAGAAATTTTTCTCTACAGTCCCTTTAGACAAACTCCACCCCAAGTCTACAAGGATACATTGGGTGACGTAACCCATGGTTCGACAAGGATCCTTCAGGGGGGACTACCTCTTTGACTAAGGCACTGTGACCGCGGATGGATGACGGAACCATGGGATCTAGATCGGGCGCATCATCGTTCCCCCAACAAAAAGCTTTAAATTAAATAATAAATCTCATAGCATTCTAAACTCACTCCACTAACTACTATTATACATTCTCTATTTAGTGATTTATCGACTAGCCTTAATCAAAAGTGCTCTCTCAGTATTGGGAAGGGTAATTAACTATAGGTGCTTGAGCCTATAGGAAACTTGGAACTAGATCTAAAGTCCTCGGAAAATAAGGATGAAATCTCTGGGTAGTGTCTTATCTACTATTCCATCTGCCTTCTGAAAATTACATTGACACTTTAACAAACTCTTCATCATGTAGAGGTCGGTGGTAAATTTTTGGATCCCACAAACTTATATGGTCTTGATATAATATGTGTATCAACAAAATTAATAGTTGGTATAGTATATATCTATGTCTAACATGATGAACCAAATTTGTCATTACTACCCGTTGGAATCATAGGCTTGGTGTATTTTCGTTTTGAATAATTCTAACTTTTAAATTAATGATGTACAATCCTAATATTCTAATCATCATCACACATAAGCTAGATAATGTCATTCATGGAGCATCATAGAGTAATCAATATAGAGTAATAAAGTAATAAAGAAGCAAAAAGGGAGTATCTATTAGTGGTAAGAATATCTATTTTCTTAAACATATGATGCAAATGATGAATAAATATTTTTTTTTTAAATCGTTGTTTTTCCAATTTTAAAAAAGAAGGCACAAATATTTTTTTGGCAAATATAATTTTTCCTAATAGAGGTGGTTAACAATGCATAAAACATAACACATTTATGATAGATAAAAACATTTTGTACTTTAACACAAATAATTCACTTAACAGTTAAACAATCATTTTTCTAATATCAAATAAAATGTGAAGCAATTTGATTTTAAAATTAATCTTGTTAGTTAGCAATATTAAAATAACAATTTTAATATTAAAAAAAACATAGGAAGTTTTAATTTAAATGTAGTCGAACACAAATTATATTAGAAATGATTGTAACAAATCGAATATTTTATTTAAATTAGTTTAAAGAATTATATTTTTCAATATTAAATTTAATGCTGAATAACTAAGAAAAGTAAAAAAACATATTTGAGTAATACAACAAAATATTATTATTATTTTAAAATATGCATGCTTGTATTTAGATAATGAATTACTAATTAAATTACTTAACAATCCAGCCAATATTATAATAAATGGAATATTAAATACTTAATAAAATAATTTAATTATCAATACATTAATTATTAAAATACAATCAAAGTAACTTTATCTAATTAAATATTTTAAATAATAATTAAAATTTTTAATATTTTTAAATATTATTTTTTGATATTTTAAACTTAAAAATTTTAATTTAAAATTATATAAAGTGTTAATCATATAAACCTTATTGTTTTATATTTATAAAAAAATTGGAGAAAATCTTTGAAACCTAACAAATTTTATAAAAAATTAAGGTATTTGTACATTTTTAATGATTTTTTTATTTTCTATCAATTAATTGAAATTCTCTTTAAATCAATTTGTTTAATTAGACCACATATTAGATTGGGTCCGTTTGCATGATAACTTTTGATTGAACACTATATTAGGGACTATGCACTGTTGTATAAGATCAATGTGCAAAAATAGGTGAACATTATATATGTAGTTTACACATAATTGTTTGATCTTGACTTTTTGATCTAGCAATGTCTTTACCTTCGGCTTCTTTAATTGAACTAAGGTTCAAACCAAGGCTTGCATAACTTCTTTGAAGCAATTGGCTAAGAAAATGAGGTAGGAAATGTCTAGGTTGGGTTTTTAAGGATGACAACTCGTAGTGGGTGCCTAGTAAGTGGCTATAGTGGCGCCATCACTAGTAGGTGTATTGAGCTCTCCTTCTTCATTTATTTATTATGATCAACATATTGTTGTTACTATGGATTAAACAAAGTTTAAGTTATTCTGCTCTTCTTGTACTCCATATGGCCTTTTTCCATTGAATATTAATTTGTATATAATCTCTAGAATTGCTCTTGTAATAGTTAGGAAAAAGGAAATAAAATAGGGGAAAAGTTGCTATCCCATTTCTTTCTCTTTCTTCAAAATGGTTTCTCTTTAAATTTTCTTCTTTTGATGTTCAAAAGAATCCCCATGCCATTGAAATAGACTATCACACACAATTAGATGTTAATAACACCTTTTGCATAGAGATCTATTATACTGACTTTCCCTTGGGATAGATCAGAAAATAGGAGTATTACACCAAACATGATGAACCTATTTGCAAATTGCATAAATTTATGTATGGGCTAAAGTAGGCCTTTCACTAATGGTATGCTAAGTTCTCATACTCCCTTCTTCACCTTGATTCAAACAATTCAAATCAAATGGTTCTCTATTTATCATAGGCATGAGCCTTACTTTTGTCACTTTGTTAATCTATGTGGAGCCTCTTCATCCACAATAAACAATTTAAAATATTACATAATAAATAATTTTAATTTAAAGGTTTGGGAGACCTCATGTATTTTCTTGACCTAGATATTGGTTGATTAGACCATTATCTTTATTTCACAATGGCATTACACTCTTTGACTCCTTGAATACAAAGGGTTCTTAGCTAGTAAACCCAAACACACGCCCATGGATCTTCAAAATTAACTCAATGGTATTGATGATGACCTTTTCATGACTTTTCCCAATATTTGTCTAATATGACACTTGATATATCTTACATTATCTTGACCAGACATTACTTTTGTTGTTCTAAGCTAATTTATGACACAGGGACACCTCATATCACAACTACACATTACTTTTATATTATCTTAAATCTATACTATAATGTTTATTCTATTCTACCACTTCCTTTCTTCAATTAAGGCTTTCTCCAATGCTAGTAGGCTTTTGCATATATAGTCACCCAAAATTTATTATTAGTTTTTTTGCATATTCCTAGGAGAATCATTGATCTCATGGAACACAATGAAGTAGCAAAGTCTCTCATTGTCATATGTAGAGCAATATGGTGCATTAGTTATGATTGTAAATGAACTAATTTTGTTAACTTCTTTATTATTCCTCAAATTCCCACTTCTTCCACAGCATTAGTATTTTGTGATAACAAATCTACCCTATACATTATTACAAATTTTACCTTTCACGAACAAACCAAGCATAGTGAGATTAATTGTCACTTTGTTTGAGATAAAATAGCATATGGATTTAACAAGCATGCTATCATACCTTATGTTTGTAAGAAAAAAGTAAAGGAAGAAAAGAAATAAAGAAAAAATATATATCATATGGCACTATGCTTAGATCATCAGCTAACAAATTTTTTTTACCAAACAATTATCTCAACCCACCTTATTATGCCTCATAACCAAATTGGGTGTTCAAGGCATTCAGAACCAAACTTGAGGGATTATAAATCACAAATTGTATTTACTATATTTAAAAACTGCTTGAATTTAAATATCAAAATTTAATTATTAGGTATGTAAATAGAAAAAAATTATATGGTACATACTAAAAATCATGATTTATCAAATTCGAAGGCGTTAAATTTTAAAATTTATTTGACATTATAGAGATTAAATTTTATTAAGTTCTTATGAACCTTTTGGCAATTTTTTTAGGATTTAAGACTATTAGTTCAAATAAGATATAAATAATAATAATAAAATAATAATAATAATAATAGTTAATGATATAATTATTAAGATTAATTTATTTTCAATTATTTATTAATCATTATCATATCTAATTAACTATTATTTTGAATATTAATAAATTAATTATTTATTGATAAATATAACATTATTAATTAGAAGAAAATAATACCGCAATTATTCATTCAATAGTAATTTACTAAGTCGTTAAGCGGCAATGTCTATAACATCAATTTAAAATTAATATTTATTCAATTTATTTATATTAATATTAATGAATTAGTTTTATTAAATTCTAATTAAATTAATTAATAATTTACAAAACTTATTAAATAACAGTAATTGTTTGGAAATTTACTTAAAAATAGTATTAATTTAATTAAGTTAATTTCTATTTAGCATATCTGACTCCTAATTAATCTAATAAAACTATAATCATTATAAGATAATATGTAAGTTAATAATTTATAAATTATTTTTAAAATAAAAAAATAATTCCTCTCTATAATAATTCACCTTGGATTCAAATATTTCAAATCGAATTATTCTCTATTTAACATAAGCTTGGGTCCTACTTTTATCACTTTGTTAGTCTATGTGGATGACATCTATAATAAATAATTTAAATTATTACTTCATAAATAAGTTTAACTTTGGGAAACCTCAAGTGGTTCGACTAGAGTTGAATCAGATAATATAATAAATATTAAAATAATTAAATATTGATTTAATTAAATGATACATGAATTTAAATATATGATAAATATATAATACAAAATAAATAAAAATATATAAATAATATTTTTACTAATTATAAATTTAAAGATTGATATAAAACTCATTAAGATATAATTATTTGTATGTTATAAATTTAGATGAGTATATTAAATATATCTAAAAATTTATTAAATAAGTTTATCAATATAAGTATAAAATATAATAAAATATAATGTATAAAAATATAGTTTGTATTAAAAATATAGAATTTAAAATTTAAATTTTATTCTTATAGTCTTATATCTCAATATCTTTTACTATTCTTAAAATTAAAATATAGTTACACTATTTAGTCTCACATCATAGATGAATATGTGTTGCACTCTTTATTTACAAAAAAAAGAGCTTCAAAGCATAACTTTGTAAACTATGTGAGTGGTTGCATGATGGTTATATTATAAATTAATTTATTTACATTCATATTAATAAAATAAGAAGATTTTAATTCATTTAAAAACAAAAAAATAGTTAAATTTAAAAGTTAAAAAAATATTATTAAAATTTAATATAAAGTTTACTAAAAATTTTAATTAGTTGATTAAATAATATAAAATAATGATTAAGAGAGAATTTATCAATTTCTAAAAAAGCTTTAAAAAATCATCGCCTATCACCATCCTAACTTAATTGCTCTCCGATTCAATGTGAACTAGTCCGATTGACCGATCTAATCCATTTCATAGAACTACTTAAATCTACACAGAATAAGGTTTATTCTATTACGCCTTCCTCTCTTCAATTAAAGGCTTTCTACGATGCTATTGGCTAATATTATGAATTTTCTTTTATTTTTCTTCTTTTGATGTCCAAAAAGAATCCTCATGCTATCGTAATATTTTTTGTTTAGTAAGGCTTTAAGCTTGTATTTTGGAGTAAATCCATGGCTCAACTTGGCTTAAGGGTGCCCCTAAGGATCTAATTAGGCCAGCATATATTCTAAAGTAATCCAATGAGTTAAAAGGATGAAGCTTGGTTGGTGGCAAGATTCTCACTTGTAAGGAGATACTAAGAAAGAGGAGTCAAGCTAGCCTTCATCCATTACATTTTTTCCTCCCAAGGTACTCCTAGAATTTAAATATTAGATTTATAAATAGATAAGAATTATTTGGTACCTACTATAAAGCATGATTTATTGTATTAGAAGATAGTTAAATCTTAAAATTTATTTGGCATGATAGAGATTAAATTTTATTAGATTTTTATGAACCATTTGCCAATTTATTTTAAGATTTAGCACTATTAATTCAAGTAAGATTTAAATAATAATAATAATAATAATAATAATAATAATAATAATAATAATAATAATATTATAATTATTATTATTATTATTATTATTATTATTAATAAATTATATACTTATTAAGATTAATTTATTTTAATTATTTCTAAGCATATTCATTAGTAATCATTATTAGATATAATTTAATTTAAATATTAACAAATTAATTATTCATTGATTAGTATAGCATTATTAATTAATTAGAAAATAATATCTTAATTAATCATTCAATAGTAGTTTATTAAGCTATTTAGGCAACAAGTTCTATGACGCCAATTTAAAGTTAGTTAATACTAGTTCAATTAAATTAATTTTATTGGTTTATTTCTGTTAATATTTATGGATTAGTTTTATTAAATTATAGTTAAATTAATCAATAAATTACAACACTTATTAAATAACATTATTTGTTTGGTATTTTATTTAAAAAGTAGTATTAATTCGATTAAGTTAATTTCTTTTTAGCTTTTGTCACTTATGTAAGTTTATTTATTTATTTAGAATAATATAATTTTATTTATTTATTTTCAATCCACCTCTAACTACTCCTTGCCCAAAATCCTCGCTAAATTTTTGTTCGTATTTAGCTCGTTCAAAAATTATTTATTCATATTTGAATTTATTAAAAATTTTAGTATTCATATTAAGCTTGAATTTATCGAAATGAATAGAAAAATAATAATGGAAAAAATTATTGAAGGGAGAATTTTAATTCGGTTAAAAAGTTTATCCGAATTCAAATAGAGAGAGAGAGAGAGAGCTATTGTTCCTATTGGCTTGTTTAATTTACTTACGGGTTGATTGGTTGTGTGAAAAAAAGAATATAATTTAAAATAAATGCAGTATAAAATGAATGAAATATATTTGGATTACTTTAACTTATTTGGTTGAAAACTCTACACATATAAGAATTTCTTTCTTTTGATAAAATAAATGTAATGTAAAGTATTTTGAGATTAGGCAATGTGTGGAGATTACGGCCACTAGACAGACCGCCAAGAACATTAATGCAGTGGTGGGTGGTGGTGCGGAGGCGGCGGTAGTAATCAAAACACTTTATAATCAGTATTTGGAATTCCAAATAAAATTCCAAATACACTAAAAATGATCATTCTAATACATTTCAAATATACAATAAATATGTTGAAATTTTACTTTGCACTATATCAAATACTTTAAAAGTTAAATTCTCTATATTCGATTTATTTTATACTCTAAATACGGATAACCAAACAATCTCTTAGGCTATTTGATTGAAAAGGAATGGTAAAAAGAATGCAAAGGTAAAAGGAATACAAGATAAAAGGATTACTTTAGCTTGTTTGGTTGAGAGTTTTAATAATTCATGACTTTTATTTTCTCGCTTTGGTAAAAAATGTAATGTAAAAGTATTTTGAATGTTTTGACGTCTAAGGATTGTGACGGCAAAGCATGGGCGGAAGTGCAATGACGGCCCGATCACTTTATATCAGATTTAAAATTCTAAAATAAATATACACAAATATCTTTAGAAATTTATTTTACTTCAAGTCAAATATCAACAAAGTTAAAATTCTATATTTATTTTACACTATATTTCAAAATTTTCAAACTAAAAGCCCCTTAATGAAAGAGCTAGACATGAGCTATTTGAGACCAAATTTTTTTTACAGCTGTAACTTCTGAAGATGATTCTGGTGCAAGAAATCGTGATACAAGCTTGTTTCTGAAGGCTTGACGGGACAGCGGAGAAGAGATATTCTTGTGCCAGCTGTGGTACGTCCGAAATCCTCATACCCCTTCCGCTCCCACCAGAAGCCCTCGAAAAAAGGCGAGGAATTCGCTACTTGCACTTGCAGGTGAAGCTCGAACTGGTTCCTTTCTTTATCCCCTTCGTGCGTTTCTGGCGCATTTAGTAAATCCGATATTTACGTCGGAAAGGAGTTAAAACGAAATTTAAGAAGTCATAGTCATCCATGCATTTTTGCTGTTTGACAGGATTTGTGATAAATCCCACTTAAATCCTGCTTGAAATCCCCTACCAAAAAAGCCCTAAATTTGCAACTGTAAGAAGTTGGCATCCCTCCCTTTTTTTGGTTTGTCCTGAGAGAATATATCAAGAACTTCCAATATATGCTCCTACTCTCCCATTCTCGATTTAGCTTTTAGAGTTGATAAGGTTGCCTTGGGTCTTTTACCAAGGATAAGGAGGTGGCTGCAAGCATGGGCGGATCCACCCATTGGTGAGGTTGGGCACCTCAATTTTTTTTTTTTTTATTATAATTTATTTTTTACCCATCCCAATAAAAAAGGTCTTGTCCAATAAAAAACAAATTTTTTTTTCATTTTATTAGTTAAAATTTATCTTTATTTAAAATTATTTAAATAATTATTTATCTTAAGTTTAATTATTTTTTATTACTAATAATTTATTCATTTAGATCATAATAATATATAAAAATATATTTTATTAAATATTTTGATCAATATTTAAAACTTAACAACTCATATAACTATACATAACAATAGAATGTTGTGTTTAGTTCCCTATAAAAAAAAATAAATTTAAGCATTACATTGAACATATATATTTATTATTATTATTAATTATATTTATATTCTTATTAGTTTTAGGTAATATAATTTTTTTAGAACTTTTATATTATAATTATATTTTATTTAAATTTATATGTTTATGCTTTAATTATAAAATTTTTCTAAAATATTTAATATGCATACTTATATATATTATATATATATATATATATATATAATATATAAATATATATTATATATATAATTAAATTTAATAAATTTAAACAGTATTAATATCATTATCATAAATCCCAATTGAGATTTCTCTAGTTTTAATTGAAATTTTTTTGTAAAACTTGAACTTAATAATTTTTATATATTGTTTACTTTTTATGAAATAAAATAATTATAAACTATATAAAGATTTATATTTAAATGTTTGAATATTTTAAATTAGAAAAATGATAATAAATTTAATATTAATTTTAAAAATTAATAAATGATAATAAAAATTTTGTTTGATATTTTGATAATTAGTTTTCCATCCCAAAAAAAAGTGACAAGTTAGTGCAAGGAGTGAATGTGTCTTTATTCATACAATAATTTGGATTGATTCAATCAGGTGAAGATTTAAACTTTGTTTGACCATCAACAAGGCTTTGACTATGACTAAGGCTAGTGGAGCTAAGCTATGAACAATTAAGCTCAAGAAGTCTAAAAATTATATTAGATTAACCTATATTGTAGATTTTAATAGATAAAACTAATTGAGGTTAACCTGCATTAAATTTGACTAGGCTTTAGTAGTTTGACCAAGTTGAACTATTCTTTTGCAGCAGCTCCATCATTGCTTTTTCATACAACTGCAGCTATCCCAAATAGACCATAAGAGATGAACGTGTATGATGATTGACTCAGTGATCTATTAGACAGGCTTAGATCCTAGATAAATTATAATGACTAAGATGACAAATCTAATATATGGAGAGTGATTTAAGTTAATTGATAGAATTTGAAAATGAATCGCTCTATTGTATATTTTAGGGATTGAGTAAACTATTGGATTTATAATATTCTAGAGAGGTTATGTCAATACTAGAACGTTGATCTAATGAACAGATTGTAATAGAAGAATCATATATTTAAGTGTGAGAGACATCACCTAAGCATATCTATAAATAATAGATGATATATGAAGAACCTTAGTGTCAAAAGTACATCCAAAATGGTGCCAACTTGAAGATGATCATGCAATCTAAGTGCTTTCTTGTACCAACAATTACAATCCTGATCCAAATTACAATGTTTAAAATCATGCTAAGCTAAAATCTTTGTTGAGGCAATAAGAAGCTAATCTAGACAATGTTACCTCACAATATTTTTCTAAATATAAAAACACATGCAAAATCCTACCAACTATTTTAATTACCTTACAATAAAGAAATGACATTTTGACAAAATAAAGCTCATAACTTTATTGTAAAGTGAATATTGAAATATTATTATGTTGAAAAACTTCAATAAACTTGCTTTAAAATTATTGAGAAATAGGCAAAACTATATTTTAGTTATTGTTAAAGAAATATGAATGATGATTTGAGTCGATGAAATTCTTTATTGTTTGAGAGCATGCAATTTGCAATAAGTTCACAATGGTATGCTGTCTAAAAACTATAAAATCAACTCCTGAAAAAAACTGTTTTTCTAAGAACAAAAGTAATGCAAATCACGACTTCAAGTGCAAACATTTGCGAGAACGTAAACATGAATTCTTGCTTGAAGTGAACTGTCGATTTCTTTGGAATTCTTAGCTCATATCAGTAGTTGCTTAAATGATTTACCGAAGCCATTCACAGGATTTTGAAAGGAGACAAGAAAACAATTTTCTGTTTTGGTTCAGCGCACAGATTTTGCAAGGAGAAAAATAAGTGCTGCTATGGAGTATTTTTGCTGAAAGCTTTTTGCTTGGGAAGTCGGTTGGTCAAGTGTTTTTGGCTGCAGAACTTTTTCACAGTATTTTTCATGAGGTACTCAGCTGTTCTGTCTCTTTCTGCTCATAGAAAATGACAGTTGTAAACTAATCTTTAGCAGTGAAAAAATTGCATTACGATTAGTTTTAAATCCATTTAGAGCTTAACAGGAAAAGTGTTATAGCTGTTACAAACAATCATGTTTAATCAAAATGAAATATTAGAAAACTGTATTAGCCATTAAAGCTAAAAATGATCTGCAATTTTCAGTCCTTTTCTTACTGTTGATACTGTGGAGTTCTGGGGAATTCAGAGAATAGGCAAATGCTGGAGCAATCCAGAAAGTGAAGGCTTGGTAGAATTATTTTGCTTAAGTATTGCGACAACTGTTTTGTTATGCTCTTAAGGATTGTGATGCAGACTGCTATTATGCTATAGTAACTAAACAGAAAACTATATTCCCTGATTTAAGGCGAAAACTAATTGCTCCTATCTAAGTTGTTAAAGGTTTATAAGATCGTAGCTTAAGGATTTAATTCATTGTAATATAACATAAAGTAATCAAATATATATCCTGTGGATTCGGTTTTGCCCAGTCACAATTTGACAGACCATTAAGTCATGTTCTAGATCCAAGAAAATGGAGAAAATAAGTATATAAAAATATACTGTAATGAATTAAGTTAATAACATTTCATAGCTTATCAATAAAACTTAAAATAATTATAGAGAAGTTAAAATGCGTCCAAATAAATTCTGATTTTTGCAAAATGATCACACAAAAAATTTGATTATTATTTAATGAATAAAACTATTTTTTGGTGATTATTAGACTGGATAGTTTAGAGTTTATAATATGAGATTATTTGTAAGCCAATTCTCAAAACGTGTTAAGATACACCCTATGAACTTTTAGGATATTGTTGACCTTATTTTTAGTGGGTTTAACACAAACTCCTCTCTTTAGTTCTTAGGATCCTATCATAGCAATTTGATTCCCTCACTTAGAGTCTTATGATACTTTTAGTAAGTAAGAGGATATCAAAGCCAAACCAAATTAATCTAACCTTAGGGTTAGTCAAATTAGGCTAATGAGCTCCACTTAGTCTCTTATGGCCCAAACAAGCCTAGCCACCTCCAAATCAGAATCAAATTGAATAAAGTGTACCTTAGCATTAAACTCAAACAAGCCTAGCCACCTCCAAACCAAAATTGATCTAATTGCACCAAGACTTAACTCAATTGGTATCCAATTGGACTAATTGGCCCACAAACGCAATCTTGCACATTTGACCTATTTAGATCATCTTGGCATGAACTCAAACAAATCAAAATTTATTCATATTAACCACAAAGCTTCTAAAACACCAACCACACCTAATTAAGGCTTAATTGAAATCCAATTTGATTAATTAGCTCACTTAATCTAACTTAACTTAATTGGGCCTATGGACCAAATCAAATCAAATTCAAATCAATTGAAATTGTCCATGCTCAAAGCCCTATAATTATTAATCAAACAAACTTGAAGCTCAACGAGGGCTCAATTTGACTAATTGGCCCACTTTGCCCAAGTTCACTCAATTGAGCTCTATTGAATCCAAATCAAATTTAAATCAATTCAAACAAAATTAATGCAATTCAAAATTTTAGATTTGTTGCACAAATTTATTTAATTTAAACATAATCTAATGACCCTTTTGGTCTAATTTGGCCAATGGGCTAATGAACCCAAGTTGATCCAAATTGTCTTAAATATGTCGGAGCCATACCAAAATAAATCAAATCTTAATCACACCAAACCTGGTTGGACTCATGCTTAAGACACCAAGGATTAGCCCAAGTGAGCTTAACTCATATTGAACCTAGTTCAACCCAACCTAAGGTGAGCCAAGGGTCTATATGAGGATAAAATCCCAATTTAATAAATTATACTCCTCCCTTCACCTTGGACAACCTCCTAAACACATCTTGAGCTTAGTCAAGTTGACCCAACCTGCCTAAAGTTGGTTTGCTCAAATAATGACCCAAGCAAAAGACAAAACACATGATCCTAATGGTTGGTTTACCCACCATGAGGCATCCCTTTCACCTCATTGCTTTTTTGTTTACTTGGGTTACGTAACTATTAAAAAATGTAAATTTTGGATGCCTAAAAATAATTTGAATATTTAGTAGTAGACTATGCAATAAATAAATTTTGAACATCTTATTAGCCATAAAATTTTTTAACATGACTAGAGAGGGAATCCAAGAAAAACTTGAATTATGGAGGTTAACCTTAGAGTCTAAAGGTTTTCGTTTAAGTAGATCTAACATTGAATATATAGAGTGCAATTTTAGTTGTAGAAGATCTAATGGTGGGGTTGTGATATTGAGTGATCAAGTCATTAAAAAGAGTGAATGTTTTAGATATCTCAGGTATATTGTTCAAAATGAAATAATAAAATGGGGGATATTATTAGTAGAATTCAAGTTGGATGGTTGAAGTGTAAGAATGCATCTGGCATATTATGTGATAGAAAAGTACTGTCTAGTCTCAAGGGAAAATTTTATAAGATTGTGGTGAGACCTACAATGATTTATGGCATAAAATGTTCACTAGTAAAGAAAAGAAAACATAATATTGAGTTAGGTGCAGAGATGAGGATGCTTAGGTGGATGAATGGTTTTACTCTTAGATAAAATGTGTAAAATGAATATATACATGATAATGTTGGAGTTGTTCTAGTGATAGATAAGATTAGAGAGAGTCACCTTAGATGTTTTGACCACATAAAATGTCGATCGTTCGATGACCTAATTAGGAGAGTAGATGTATTAGATGCACTTTATGTTAAGAAAGGTAGAACTAAAAAAGATTTGGTTAGGATGTATAAAAATAATCTTAGTTTATTAGAATTAAATGAGAATTTGACACTTAATAGAACACATAGAAAAAAAGATTCTTGTAACCCCAAATAGTGGTATAAAGGCTTGTTGTTGTTGTTGATCTTTATTTACTTTGATTTTATCATTATCCATTTTGATTTAGATAGCCTTAATCACTTTAGTTTGGTGATTTATATATCTAATATTATCATTAGCAATGAAAAGATAGTTCTCCTCTACTTATTGATTGATAGGGTCCTAATAAGCCTAGCATATCATTTCATCATATTGAACTCTTAGGTGTAGCTCACTATTCTAGATACCTTTATGATCTTCCCATTGCTTTACCAAAGTAATTGGATATTTTGGTTCAACATCATTCATGTCAATGACGATAAGAAATCAACTTTGATAAGCAAATCCTACATAATTACCTTTATGATGTATTATTGAGTTCTGCTATCATCAAGAGAAATTGTGGTAGGCTAGCTTAACATCTCTTATCCTTAATTTTGGTAGACTAATATTGTAATGAGATTTATACTTTTTTCTAGGTCAAACAACGCATTATTAGATTAATCACCTCAATTACATGAAGAATGGTGAAGTTTGCGATCTTTTCTTTTCACGAGCCATTAATCATTGCATTGCATTGCCTATTTTGTGCCATAATCTAGTGGTCTATTGATTTTCTATTGTTAAAGAGGATCTCCTTCATGAAGTTAACATATCATGGTATCTATTCAGGAGCATTGACAAACATGATGTTAATATGTAACTTCTTAAAGACCTCAAACAAATTAGAGTATTGTTTATCCAATTTCTATTTGGCAATGGTAGAACATATGACAATAAATTTTTTGATATTAGCTTTGATTTTTTTTGCACCTCATTTTTAATCTATTTTTGCTCATCCTTGGCTTCTTCAAAATTAGGTCTGTCATGGCCCATATGTTTAGTAAAATGATTGCCTCTTCTTAAGTTAATAACCTTGATCTATTCTCATGGATTTGCCTCTTTTTTTTGCTTAAGAGGGCACCATGCTATGATGTTGCTATCTATTAAGATAGCTATCTAAGCTGCATCTTAATATTATGGATGATAGTCTCTTGGTGTTGAATTGAGGCATTCTACCTCTACAAAGTACCATCCATAAGCATCATAAATTATTCATTGTGAGCATCAATTATATGAGTAGTGTCTTGAGTGAGATCTCTCCCTCCTTTTGCTACTGCTGGTAGTCTAGTTCATAAAATTTGAGTAGAAATTGAAAATCACTTAAAATGTTATCCACTCTATAGGTTATTTTAGGAGAAATTTGTTTAATTATTCCATCATGAATTGTTTGTGTTTGCATAGAGGTTGTTAGTCTATTGGTTTTTATAAAGTGTGCATGCCCTAGGTGATGTTGGTTTCATGAGCCTCATGTTCAATCCGATTAATTTTGATAATAATAAACGTATGCTTGGATATTATAATGTATATTTTATGTGTTTCAAATATATTAATTGCTAATTACATATCCAATACATCTCACAATATGATAAAATTGTAAGTATAGAAGAATGAAAGATGGATCAAAATAGATATCTTGAAGCTCAAGATACAATATTTTAGGTTATATATATATATATAACTTAGAGGTTCATATGAGTTCATCATGAATGAAATTTGCTCACAACTTAATATATTATTTTTTTATTTTTATTTTAAATAATGATAATGAGGTTAATTTATACAAATCTTTATCTAATTAATATTCAATGCTTCATACATAGCATTTAAATTATCAAAATAATAAATAATAATTAATTATAACTATTGAGTGTAATTAGTTTATATACTTAATATAATTAAATATTTTAATTTTGTTTAAAAAGTTATATCGTAACTAACATATGTATGATTATATCTAAATTATATCATAATTTTTAAATATCATATTTAGTATTTCAGCCAAAGTCATTTATAATCAAAGAATTTAGATCTGCTTTTATCTCCAATAGATTCCTTAGATATTTTTCCTTTAATTTGATAGGTTACATGACCCATGTTTGATTCAAATTGAATTTATTATGATTTTTCAAACATTAGCTAATTTTAATAATGCATGCATGCTATAAACTTTGAATATATTAAGAGTCATATTTGATTATTTTTGACTTGCCCATGTGACTAGCAAAATTTTGGCTCTTTGAATTTAATATTTATCTAATATAAATCATATTTTTATTGAATATTATATTATTATATGATAAAATGATGTTAGAATAATATATTTCTTTGAAATAATTTAAAATGATCTCCTTGCTTATAAATAATCCTAATTCTCTTCATGAAATGGTTGCTCATTTAAATTCAAAATCTCTCTAACAAATCTAAAAGAAAACTTCCTAGAATTTTCTTCCAAGTGTTCTCCAAATATTGCAAGATCAAATCCTTAATTTGGAAGCTTCAACATCTTCAACTAAGCAAGCTTTCTCAAATTACTTGAGTTTATTTTTCTTGATTTTAATCTCTTTTAGTTGTTCATACTATTTTCACCTTCTATTTGTATTATTATTTCAAATTTTTACTTTTTGATGGATTAGTCTTTGGACATCAAAGTTTAAGTTTTTCACATCAAAGTTTCTTCAATCATTTTTTTGTGAAAAACTATTGTGATAGTTTGTAGGATTTATTTCATCTTACTGAATTTTTTATCTTCCAACAAATTTCTTTTGGATTTTTAAAATATTTCTTCATTGGTCTAATTTGAAAGATCATTTATTCTTAGATCTATTTTAGAAGTATATTTTAAGTATTTAAAATTATTTATTTGTGCTGAAAATATTTTTATATTTGCTAGATCTATCTTTTTAATTAAAATCTTACTAGTTTACTTAGATATATCATATACTAATTTATTTAAGTATTTTGTGATCATTTGCATTAATTGAAAGCATCATTTTGGTTAAAATAAAATAAATTATTGCTAAAACTTTAGAATATATGCTAGATCTATTATATGATAAGTTTCTTTATCAAAATAAATTTATAAAAAGTTAAATTATTTTATTTCTCAATTATCATTTTATTCCAATTAGTATCCTTTGTTTAAATAATTTTGTCTTACTGAAATTTAGTAAATCTTGCTATTTTATTATTTAATAATTAAGAAAAAAGAAGTTTTGTGGAGAGTTAATCATTCTTACATTATTATATGCGTACTAGTTATAGTTTCTCTTAAACTTCAAATTATTTCTCGCTGAAATTTATTTTATTGTGCAATAGACTATTGTGAATTTATTTTATTATTTCTTGTCAAAATTGTAAGTTTTAAAGTGATCATTTATAAGTTATGAGATCACTTTTTGAATTGGATAGCTTGGTATATTTTTAAGAGATATATTTTATCAAATTTTATTATTTTATATTTTTTTGTGCTGTAAAATTTGTATTGGGGTTATACTCTCCCCTTCGTAGGAGAGTACATATTATTGTAGGGGTTATACTCGCCCTGTTATAGGAGAGTATGGTTTGTAACATATTTAGCATTTAGTGGATTCCTAGCGAGGGGTGGCTAGGCGTGGACATAGGCCAACTTTAGGATTTTGCCGAACCACGTAAAAATTATGTGTCTATTGTCTCTCTTTACTTTACTGTACTTTATTTTTTGCTGCATTGAGAATTATATCTTATCATTATAAAATCAAAAATTAATTTTCTACAAAAGTTAAAATTTAAGATTTAACTTTTAAAATTTTTAATAACTTACATCTACTTAGAGAGTTTGTGGTATGGGCACTTTCTCAATGTATCTTCGAATATCTCTTAGGAATCATATAATATATAGCATCCAATACAACACAATTTGATATTTTGATGCATTCTATCTATTTTTTCGTAAGAAGTATTTTGATAAGATCTTTTGTGCTAAATCATCCTAGTTGATTATTGAATCATCATGCAATGAATTTAGCTAGCTCTTGGCCCTATCCTTTAGTAAGAAATGAGCATAAGTTCAATTGAATCATCTTATAAGATACTCCATTATAACTTGAAGGTGAAACAGATCCCTAAGAAGTTAGTGATATGTGTGTTCCAATCTTCAAAGTCTAAATCCTCAAATTAAGAGCTCTATATCATCTATAGAGTTGAAAGCTTAATTTTAAAATTATTAGCTTGAACTCCAAGTTTGATAATTACTTTGAGAATGCCATGTACAATAAAGGGTGTGTAACCACTCAAGCCCTGCACCTTTAGGGTTAGGCTTGTAGCAACCTTCATGATTTGCCATAGTAAATTTCACATAACTTTTGGTTTGACTTGTCATTGTAACTTCTCTCAAGAATATTCTTTTGATTTTTAGGTCCAAAATAATGGTGGCTCCCCACTAAAATGACACAAACACACTATAAGAGATGCCTTAAAATTAAAAAAAAATAAATAAAAAAAATTATATTCAAAGTCAGATAAAATTAACTTCATATCATTATTGGTGTCCATAAACCCCAGTAATGACATTAAACATTTAGTACGATTTAGATGTCCATATGAATACAAGGTCGCACAAGTAAAAAAGTGATGAATAAGAATATTATTCCACATATATTATGAGTTAAAAATTATATTCTTTTTAACTTTCTATGAATAATCAAAATAGGGTGACAATTGACATAGAAATAGGAAAAAAATTGCTACCGCCAAAATGATAGAAACATTGAGTTGTAAATCAAATAGGCTAGGTCTAAGGATTAAATTTTATGTGGATAATTTCTATTAATAAGGCTAAAGTGTAGTTGGGAGACGCATAAAATTTTGCCATTATTAGATTTATAGTAGCTCCTACCTTTTTCTTAAAAGCTTAGGGTCACTAATATCATTATGCAACCTTCTTTTTTTCTAAATGATAGATTTAATATATTAAGATTTCATTAATATAGTATAAGTGATCTATAAGATTATGCAATTTTAAACTTTTTTTATCCTATTATTTATCATTATATTTTACTCACGCAAGTTCATTCTCATTTCTTTATTTTGAACAAACCTCCTAAATCATAAATTAATGGCTGATCAATTAAAAGTCTGGAAGCTTATGGTGAAATATACAACAATATGAAACCACAAAAGCTTCAAAAATGATATTGAAACAAATCAATAAAAATAAATTTATTTACATAAATATTTAGAAATTTTAAGAATTGGCTCACCAAGGGGGATTTAAAAAGTTTTTAAAAGAAAAATTAAATCAATTCTTTATTGTTCAACAAGGGAGATGTTTAATAGAATAAAACCGATAATCTAAAACTCAAAGAAAAGAGTAGCAGAAAAATAAACATTAAAAAAAGAGGGGCTATAATTTATAGTATTTTGACCTAACAGACCTACATCCACTTTTCAATTCTCCTCTAAAATTTTATCTCTTCTTTGCACAACAAGCCAAGGAGAAAACCTCTCCTTAATAGGTAATGGAGAAACCTTATACTTCCCTTTCAGCTAGAAGGATGTCACTTGCTCTTCAAGGTACAACAAAATTTCTTACAATAAAATCTTACACAAATTATGAATTAGAAGAAAATCTCAAGTTACACATATATGACTTCAAAAAGGTGAATGAAAAGAGTAATTAAAATAAAAATACAACCTTACCAACAAGATCCTTAAAAAAAAAAAGAAGAGAGAAATCTCAATTTCTCTTAAGCTAAACACTCTTTTCTAAGCTTCCTTTAAATTTTTCACCTTCAAGCACTTTGAGTAAATTCCACAAAAGAGTATTTATAAGAAAAATAAAAAACTAGAAAAATTAATTTTAAAAGTCGTCCAATCATATTACATGATTCAACATAATCTGTATGATTAGTTCATTTTACTAGGGTTAGGGACTTTGGGCTGATTGTCCTTGTCATTATTCATATGACCAACGATCATGTTGTGCAAATAATACAATCTAAAAATTCTGTTATCTATTTGTTTGTCCTATATGAACTCATTGTGTAATACAAACATATTTTGGAAAAAAAATCTCAAAAATTAAATCCCACAAATCCTAAATTAAAATCGAGTAACTACTAAATAAGTTTGCACCGTACGATTAATATCGTACTGTGAGATTAATCAAATTAGAATACATTTGTAACTTGACTTAATTTGAAAAAATAATTATCAAAATGAATAATCATGCGATTAGTTCAAATTTAACAATTTTAAGAGAATCACTTTAATTATGATGGTTATTTGCAAATATGAATAATCACATAGTACGATGCAGATCGTATTGAATGATTTCTCTTAAACAAATTTTAAATTTTAAAGAAAAAAATTTATTTATATTCTTTCAGGTGTGTGTGTGTGTGTTTGGTCGCTTTTAATCAATCACATGCTAAATGTATGGAGACCAAATAAAATATAAATACTAAAAATAACAACATAACATTTGGACTTGACTTGAGTTTTTTGGCATCGATCAATCCTCATTTTAGTCTTTATGGGCTATTTTTTTATCAAAATTTTGAAAATTAACTATTGTTTGTGCTCTCATAGTTAATTTTTATTAGGCTGATTAATCATAGTTTCTATATTGAAAGCATATCACAGCCTGCACACACAACTGATTAAGGAAAATAATTATTTAACTAAAAAAATTTGTGATCATCAAAACTTAGAATATTATGTGAGAACTCATAGAATTTGGTTCATGTTGAATTGAAAGAAAATAATAGAATCTCAACTATAAGCTAAACATGAAAGTTAGTAGAAAGTCAATTCTATAAGCCCTCACTCTTTTACATGAACCTAAGAGTTTATTAGGATGTGCCTAGGTTAATAAAAACTTGTTAAATATGAATGTGTTAGTTGAGCCTAAGTTGACCAAATTAATCTAAATAAGCCAATGTGATCAAAGACATAATTTCTTAAAACAAATGGGTCAAAAGTAATGATAAAATGTTATTCAGAATACATTTGTATTCTTACTACTTAGATTATATAGTTCGGTCAATAGACTTTAATTGATCAGGTTTGACTCAATTTAACTCATTATTTAACCAAAATAGGTCAAATGAGTTAAAATAGGGTTAATCATTATGAATGATCTAATTAATTGGAGCTTCATTACAATATTCTAAGTATGATTTAACCAAATCCCATCATGGTTGACAATGGGTTTGGCCAAAGTTGGTCAAATATTTCAAATCCAAGCATAAACCCCAACATTTACTTTCTAAAATAAATTTGTCTAATAAGATGCTCAAATTAAATCAAACCCATGAAAGGATATTAGAAATACAACCACACTTTGTTTCAACTCATTTGAACCCTTTATTTCAGTTAATTAAGTCCAATGTTTCAATGTGTCTAAATCGGATACATTTGGAAATTGTTCGAATCTAACCAAGAGTATAATTAATCATTATAAAATTACTCAATTTTAATCTTTATTGGCTTTAATCACTCCCATTATAACCCCTTCACCATGGTTAACCAAGTTATAGTAGCAAAACTTAAATAAAGTTAGGTAAGTAAAAAGAATATGTTTAAATGTACTTAACCAATTTGAATTTTTTTAAATAGGGATAAAGTACACTTGCCTAGTTAAATGATATTAAGCAACTCCCTAGCCATTGATTCCACCACATAATAGCCAAGGGATCTATGTATGATTAACCATAGGTTTACCAAGGTTATGTTGAAATCCGAGTTCTATACAAAAAGCTTCCATTCTACTTTGCATGATAGAGAGAAAAAAAAAACCACTCGTGCTTCTTGTTTTTCACTCCCTGAAGTCTTCTAAGTCTTTAGGAAGAACTATTCCTTGCCAAATTGGATTAATCAAGAGATTAAGAGTGTAGAAAGAAGCTTTGTTAAAACTATTTTAAGCCTTCTGCAAGCTTATTCTTTAACGTAAATACTAGCTTCACTCCCTGGAGGATCAGAGAAGCCATTGCATTGAGTTCCCAAGCTTCCCAAGGTGAAAAAACTCTCAAAAATTGAGCCCTCTTCCTCCAAATTATTGCATAATTAAGTTATATTTATTTTATATTTAGATCCAATTTTTAGCTCAATTAATAGTCCTGAAGGTCCTCTAAATAACCCAATTATAATCACTTAATTTTATACAATTGTGAAGGGAAAACTTACTGATTTGTGGGCAGGTCATGTGAACCAAAATTGGACCCAAAATGCTTTATTCGTGAGTTGGACTAGAGATAAGAGATGAAGGGATATTCTCTCAGAGAATTTTTAGCTATTTTTATGAATTTGTCATTATTTTAATTTTACATAATATTAAATTAATTTTTGATCATAAATATTTTTGAAGTATGAGAAATATAAAAAATAATGCCACTAAATTCTATTACTATTTTCTATTTTTAAAATTTTATAATTTTAATTTTAAGTATTAAAAATATAAAATATATAACTAAACGGAATTAGCTACATGTTGAAATTTTCATTTATGCCCTCAAATGTCCATGGTTAAATTATGCATTTTGTAGATAATCCATGCCGATTTATGCTTAACTCAATTTATTTGGATTTATTTAATATATTTTTATATTTTTGATAAATAAATATTAGATTTTTTTAATTTTTAAAATAGAAAAACTAAATTAATAAATGTTAAAAATTCAAAATATTTTTAGACATGACATATTATGTTATAGCATGGATCCATATGATTTATTAAAAATCCTACATGATAAAATATTTTTTGAAATTAAAACTTGATTATTTTAATTAAAGATATATTTTAAAAAATATATGTAAAATGAATTTGTATATTCTAAATTACTTAGAAATTCAAATCGTTTAAATTAAACTTTTACTTAAAATCAATCCATAACATAAAGTTTTAGAACACATTGCAATCATACACATCCTTGAGCATCATAAAGTTGCACTTCACATTAGATCTAATTTTATTAATTTTATATCAATTTGTTAAAGACTTGGGCTTAATTCATATGAATTGAGTTTCACATATTATTATCTAAGCACATTAACTAATTTTTCATTATTGGTGAGGGGAACATAAAATCCTAAAATTGCCTCCACAACATGTTTGAATGGTTCTCCCTAGTGCCTAGGACTAAGTGATATTAACAATTAAAAATCATTTTCATTATTTATGTTTTTAGTTTGCATCATATACATGTTTTATATTAAAATATTTTAATATCTTGACTTGATTACATAACCTTAGTTATCTTGATTTATCCCATAGCTTGGTTATACATCCTTAACTAAGCTATATGTTATTCCTTAGCAAATCTTTTCAAGAATTCTTTGAGTTCAACCATATTCATTTGGTTGAATTTTAGTTTGACTTAGTTACATATATTTCACTAATTCATTTAGTAGTTTGAGTACCCACTATAATTGAACACTCTTAGTTTTGAGTATACATCTCTATTCAAGCCTTTCCTTTTTCAAGTAGTTTATTTATATATGGACTTATCTTTCTCTTGATATTCATCTAGAGCCTTTTCATACTTCAAGTCTCTATTGTAAATTTAGATATTTGAATCTTGAGCCTAATAGTCGATGCAATCAACTATCTCAATCCATGTTATTGCATAGACATATATTTGAAATTTTATTAACATAACTTAATTGAAGACAATCTCTTTAGTTTTAGAACTTAATATACTAATGATAAAATGATTTTTATCTCAAAATAAAAATCACTTTACCAATAATATATATAAATGTTGGAGTGTCCCTCCCATTACCACTTGAACAAATATATATTGGAATAAAATAAGATGGACCAAAAACTCATACCTTGACATTTATTTTACTTTACTAAATTGATTATTAATAAAATATTGATTTAAGAAAAAAATAGCCATTTTTAATCAAATTTGTTCTCTTTATATTGCTTGAAGAAAGAATAGAGTATCACTAACCAACAATTAAAAACTTTAAGCACTAGCATATGTTTCATGACATGACACAAATTACATACTATAGAAGTTCTCTCAGTTAAAGATAGATAATTTGCATTGAATATCACTTCCATTAGGATATAGCCTCATATAGATACCAATTTTAATACACTAAAGAGTCTTAGCATACTAGTTGGTGGCCATCTTTTTGCTGAATAGCTAGGTTTGCATATAATTGAGTTATCTCATTCTTTTTTTCTTTTATAGGCAATACTTATATACAAACAAAGATCACAAGCCTCAATCATTTCCAACCTTCTTTTAATTTTCTTCTATCAAAAAAATTCTCAATTTTTATGTATTAGGATCACGAGGCTTCTCAAAATGATATAATTTCTAGTTGTTGATAGAGCATCTCATGGTTACTATATTGACTATCATAGATAGTTAGGTGATTCATAATAACATCCGATGATGAACAAACGGAGTCTTGACTAATATTATTTCTACTTTTTTTATTCTCTTTATCATCACTTATCACACTCTTGAGTCCATTATACTCCTTGTGAAGACATTGGTGATTCAAAGTTTATTATTGCATTGACTTTTCATGTAAAGAGGTAATGATTTTTTTTGGTCACTCTAATTTAACCTTTATCTTCAGCTTTTATCTATCTAAAATCATAATTTATTCTATTTAAATAACAACCTTTGAATTATAATTTTCTTTGAATTACCCTAATCAAATAAGCATATTCATTATTTAGAGTTGCGCATATTATCAAGTGCAATTAACCTTAAAGAATTGAGTCTTTTTAGAAGTTGGAGTAAGCCCACATTTTCTTAGTATTTTTTTTCTTGACATTGAAGATATTACTTCATAAGTATTTTAACAAGACTATAAAATATGTTGGACTTATCTTCATAGACTTCTATCATTAACTTCTTTTATAAATCTCCTATTTGAGAAGGCCATAATTATATTATCTTTCTATTCCCCTCAAATATTTATCACTATGCAGCTATTTTTCATCACAACTACTAGTGGATGGCAATCTCTACCAACATGATATATGTAATGGCTTTCCTCAGCACCAACTCTTTGAAGACATCTTTTTGGCCCAACCCACTAAAATTTTTTACATAATTGACACAAGGTATCTTTAACACACACAAATTATTTGATCTTTGTTATGTAAAAAATATTTAAATTATTATAAGATATTTTATTTTAAACTTTCATTTAAAGTTAGTATATGATGTTATTTGTGTGAAAATGTTAAATTATATGTAAAGTAAAATTTCACTAAAGAAAAGTCAAATGCAATATCATCATTACCTCCTTAGTTTTCCATGCCATTAGAATTTTAAGTTAATATGTATGGCCATATTTTAAATATTCAAGAGTGATGTTTCATCTTTTAAATAAATAACCAAAAAATGTTATTAGCTCTTTAGTTTTCATGTATAATTGTAAGGGTTTAGGATGATTCCAAAAGCATTTATTAAAACGACCACATTGGGATTCCATGTACCATTTTGTGTTTTATTTTGGTGTAATGATTTAAATTATGTAAGTTGAAAAAATTAATAAAGTATTTTCATTTTATTAAAATTAGAATGGAGAGTGCTACTCAAAGTTTCCTAGTCATGACACCCCTTCTTAATGAAAGCCTTTTTTTTACTATATTAATTTTATTTTCTATGATCTCTTCATGATATTTAATTCCTTACACCAACTTAAGTATTATGGACCTTTATTTGTGTTCAAACCCTTCCTTTATTCTTCTCAACTTAAACTAACATGCAAAATGTTCCAACTATTTATTTTCTCCACATTCCAAAATTATTACAACACTTGAAAACTCTAATTTTACTTTTAAAGTTATCCATAGTGCACTATGCATATCTTCCATATAAACCCCTCTTAATCTCTATGTAATATTAGTATCCTAAAAGCAACCTAAAAGTAGCCTTCCCCTTTATAGTTCTTGGCCAACACCAGAAACCTAGCTTCTCAAAGTTTTTAAAGCCTCAAATCATTCTTAAGAGGTCCTCTTATATTCACCCACTACAAATAAAATCTTCTATCTCAATCTTCCATTTTTAATTTCATCATACATACTCCATTATTTGCTATCTTGAGTTCTTAAAGATATTCAAATAAAGGTACTATAGGTGCACCAAATAAATGTTAGTGTCAAGTTCACACCAACTTTTATGATTGGCCAATTATTCTTCCAACAAGGCAACTTATTTTCTTTGATTTTTAATTGAGTTATTTTGTTTTATTTCATTCTAGCTTAAAATTAGGATTTAATTTAGCTTATTGGTTCACAATATTCAAATATTTACTAAGGTTCAATGAGTGAACACTACTTGCATGCCAAATCTTAGTCTTGGAGTTAACTGACCATTTGAAAAACAATTTTTGAGGGTACTATAAAAAAAAATATATATATATATATATATATATATATATATATATATATATATATATATATATATATATATATATATATATATATATATATATATATTATAGAAGCTTGCTCTTTTCTTCCATTAGAGAAGATGAACAATAAAATTAGGAACATTGCCTTGGTCTTAAACCTTAACCTATAATTGAGATTTTTAAAGAAAAGTGAAGGGATGACATTTGAATAATAAAAATCAAACAATAGGAGATGTTCATAAGATAGCATTCAAGTGATGACAATCATGCAACAATGATCAAGTGATGTTGATCAAGCAATAATGACATGCAATAATATTCAAGCTATATTAGTTAATTAATGGCAATTTGAGATGACAGATGTTGGATAATGATGGTGGTTGGCATCAATTGTAGGATTGGGCTATAAAATTATTCAAATCATTTAAAATAAGGTCTATTTCTTGTTGAAAATGAAGATCTATTTAGAGTGATATTTTGATGATTTTAAAAAATTAACACTCTATTGTATGATCGTAATTTTCTCAATATTGATAATTCTTTTAATATTTAAGAGCCTTAATGACTTTGATATGAGTGATTTTGGGATTACACATGCTTATTTAAATTTTAAGAACATAAAATTTGAAGAACGTTTGATTCAATTAATATCACAAAATTTTGACTATAAATGTTTTTATTATTATTAGACTCATCTTATCAAAACATTCATTTTTTTTTATATTTGCTAAAATTAGAATTCAAATCGTCCAAAATTTAATTCAATATGTATATATATATATATATATATAAAAGTTGCATTGAGATTTATACTTAATTAAATGGAATTTTCGATGACATACTAATACATATATTTAAATTTTTATTAATATTTAAATATCATCAAATAATTTAAATAATATCTAATTAATTATAATAATTTTAATTAAAATTTTTATTTATAATTATGATTAGTATATTAATAGATGTGTGTAGGCGAGTGCTAATTAATTTTGTCTTTCGGATCTTATCTTCTCATTTTATAATATCCATAAGGAGCCTAACCTCATAAATATGTCAACTTGCTCTCATTAGTTTTGATTTATTCATTAGATTGATCCTATACATGTGTGAATATAATAGAATTCTTAAGTATTTATATATCTAACACTTTAATTATCTAATACATATCTGAAAAGATGCATTATATATGTAAAAATTAAAATTTATATGTTAGATATATAAATACATAAGAATTATGATGTATGTATATATGTAAATCTGAGGTGGTTAAATTAATTTTTATAGATGCACGTCATCATTCCCCCAATCATCTGGTTTAAGCTGAAATGATGAATTTCATAATCTTAAATTATAAAACTCCACATGCTGCTACTATACACTACGCATTTAGCGACCTAACGACTAGCATTAATCGAAAGTTTTCTCTCACTTATTAGGAGGGGTAATTAACTATAGGTGCTTATGCTTACAGGAAACCTAGAACCATATCTAAAATCCTCATAAAATGAGTACGAAATCTCTAGGTAGTGTCTTATCTACTATCTCATATGCCTTCTGAAAATTTCACCGGCACTTCAAATCATACTCTTTTCATTTATCGAAGGTCAATGGTTAATTTTCAGAGCCCACACACTCTTTACTTTTAAAGCTATCCATTGAGTACTTGTACTATGCATATCTTCCATATAAAACCCCTCTTAATCTTTATGTAATATTAGTATCCTAAAAGCAACTTAAAAGTAGCCTTCCCCTTTATAGCTCTTGGCCATTACTAGAAACTAGCTTCTCAGAGCTTTTAAAGCCTCAAATCATTCTTAAGAAGTCCTCTTATATTCACCCACTACAAATAAAATGTTTATTTCAATCGCCCAATTTGAATTTCATCATACATACTGCATTATTTGCTATCTAAGTTCTTAAAGACATTCGAATAAAGGAACTATAAGTGCACCAAATAAATATCAATGTCAAGTTCACACCTCCAACTTTTATGATTCATTTGTGTTGGCCAATTATTCACTTCCAACAAGCCAACTTCTTTTCTTTGGTTTTTAATTTAGTTATTTGGTTTTATTTCACTCTAGGTTAAAATTAGGATTTAAATTAGCTTATTTGTTGACAATATTAAATCTTTTACTCAGTTAGTGAACACTACTTGCATGCCAAATCTTAGTATTAGAGTTAAATGACCATTTGAAAAAAAAATATTTGAGAGTACCATAAAAGAAAAAAGTAAGAAGACTAACCTTATTGAAATAAGTCCTTATATGAAATAAAATTATTGAAGCTTGTTCCTTTCTTCCATTAGAGAAAATTTACAATAAAATTAGGAACATTGCCTTGGTCTTAAAGCTTAGCCTCTATAATAGAAATTTTTAAAGAAAAAGTGAAGGGTGATGACATTTAAATAATAAAAATCAAATAGTAGGAGATGATGACAATCATGCAATAATGATCAAGCAATAATGACATGTAATAATGTTCAAGCTACATTGATTAATTAATGGCGGTTTGAGATGGCAGATATTGGACAATGGTGGTGGTTGGCATCAATTGTTGGGCTGGACTTTTAAAACAAGGTCTATTCTGTGTTGAAAATGAAGATCTATTTAGAGTGATATTTTGATGATTTTAATTAAAATAATTAATACTCTATTGCATGATTTATATTGATTTTCTCAATTTAGATAATTCTTTTAATATTTAAGAGCCTTAATGACTTTGATATGTGATTTTGGGTTACAAGATTCCTATCATTTATATGCTTATTTAAATTTTAAGAACATGAAATTTGAAGAACGTTTAGTTCAATTAATATCATAGAATTTTGACTATAAATGTTTTTATTATTGTTAGACTCATCTTATCAAAACATTTATTTTATTTATATATTTGCTAAAATTAGAATTCAAATAGTCCAAAATTTAATTCAATTTTTTTATATATAAGTTGCATTGAGATTTATACTTAATTAAATGAAATTTTCTATGACATAATATTTAAATTTTTATTAATATCTAAATATCATCAAATAATTTAAATAATATCTAATTAATTATAATAATTTTAATTAAAATTTTTATTTATAATTATGATTAGTATATTAATAGATGTGTTACCGTATGAGTGCTAATTAATTGTCTTCCTGATCTTACCTTCTCATTTTATAATATCCATAAGGTTATCTTTGGATCCCTAACCTCATAAATAAATATGTCAACTTGCTCTCATTAGTTTTGATTTATTCATTAGATTGATCCTATGCATGTGTGAATATAATATAATTCTTAAATATTTATATATCTAACACTTTTAAGTTAGATATATATTTATCTAATACATATCTGAAAAGATGCATTATATATGTAAAAATTAAAATTTAGATATTAGATATGTAAATGCATAAGAATTATGAAATATGTATGTATATAAATTCCTCAAATATTAATTGATATTGTTGTAGTGAAGAGAGTAAAAAATTAAACTTATTAAAATTAGAAGTTAAATTTCTGAACATTAGACAAAACGCATCAAATAGAAAAAATTATATAAATGTTTTGATGCTTTAAAATAATTTTAAAATTATAATCATTGATAAATAAAAATAAAATTATATATATGATAATAAGATATTACATAAAATCAAAATATGATTGATATCAAAGTATAAATATATATTAATTTTTAGTAACAAAAGTTTTAATTCATTGTATAATTTGATTTATTTATTGTAAATCTAAGAGTAATAAAGGTTCCCCTCAGTAATCCTCTAATTACATCCTTACTAACGTTGGTGTTTGAGGAGAAAATATTACGTGCGGAGTCCGGACGCAGCTTTACGTGCAGACTCCAATCGTAGCACTACACGTGTCCAATATTTTAATATCACGTTTTTTCACTTAACGATGTTGTAACTGGACGGCACATTGACCGCTTACGCTACCGGCCCGACCATCCCGCTTCAAACAACGGGAAGAAAATATCAGCGCTCCACATTCTTCATCGTAATAGTTTTTCTTTTTTGCAAAATTTTTTTAGCTCGCCTCGCTCGAGACATCCGTCCTTCCCTCAGAGATTTAGCAAATCTTGGGCATTAAAAATTGAGGTATTATAGCGGACCTCATGAGGTATTTCTCCATGCATTCTTGAACTTTAATGAATTTAGGATTTTCTCTGTTGTTTTCACCGTCGAGTAGGAGAACATTTGAAAATTTTGAGTTCTTTAAATGAACGGAGACTATTTTACTGGTATTTGGAGATATTTTGCATGTGTATTCTCTGTACTGTCATGATGGTACATGCCATTATTTTCAAAATTTTGAACTGTTGGTCTTGTCATATGTTTAGTATATCACATTATAGGAAATTTGGTGCTATTTCATAAAGGATTTGATGAATTTTGGGGCCTATTTGGATATAATATGTTTAGTCGATGGCATTACAGTTTGTTTGTTGGTTGATTAATGGATGTTTGCTTCAGTTTTGCATATGTACTCTCAGTACTCTCACGAGAGTACAACCCATTTTGTCATTTTTTTAAAAGACTTCTGACCCTGTTTGGATATAATATGTTCAGTACATGGCTTTAGGAGCAGTTTGAATGCCAATTGGTAGGTTTTTAGGGCATTTTTACTCTATGTACTCTCTGGTGAGTACACCTCATTTTGTCAATTTTTTTTCAGATTTTAAACCCTATTTGTAGAGAATATGTTTAATAGATTCTATTAGAAGTAATTTAGAGGCTGATTGGTTAGTTTTTAGGAGAGTTTTGCATCTGTGCTTTGAGAGTACAGAGCATTTTTCTCATTTTTTCCAATTTCTTTGGCCTGTTTGGAGGAAATATGTTCATTACATTCCATTAGAAGTAATTTGGAGGATGTTTAGTTATTTTTTAGGGGGGATTAGTATCTGTACTCTTTGTACTCTTACAGAGTATTTTTCTCATTTATTTCTAATTTCTTTGGCCTATTTGGAGAAAATATGTTCATTACATTCCATTTGAAGCAATTTGGAGGCTGATTGGTTAGTTTTAGAGGATATACTCTGCACTCTCATGAGAGTACAAAGCATTTTCTTTTTTTCTTTTCTTTCTGCTTTGGAGAAAATATGTTCATTACATTCCATGGAGATTGTTTAATTTTGGGGATTTTTGATATGTACTCTTGTACTCTCATGAGAGTACAGAGTATTTTTCTCATTTATTTCCAATTTCTTTGGCCTGTTTGGAAGAATTATGTTCATTACATTCTATTAGAAGTAATTTGGAGGCTGTTTGGTTGGTTTTTAGGGGATTTTGCATTTATACTCTCTGTACAGAGTATTTTTCTCATTTATTTCCAATTTCTTTGGCATGTTTGGAGGAATTATGTTCATTACATTCCATTAGAAGCAATTTGGAGGCTGTTTGTTTGATTTTTAGGAGATTTTTGCATATATGTACAGAGCATTTTTCTCATTTATTTTTAGTTTTTTTGACCTGTTTGGAGGAAATATGTTCATTACATTCCATTTGAAGCAATTTGGAGGCTGATTGGTTGGTTTTTATGAGAGTTTTACACTGTACTCTCTATTCTCTCATGAGAGTATAGAGTATTTTCTCATTTTTTTTCACTTTGTTTGGCCTGTTCGGAGAGAATATGTTCATTACATTCCATTAAAAGCAAATTGGAGGTTGTTTGGTTAGTTTTTAGGAGAGTTTTGCATCTGTACTCTCATGGTATAGATCATTTTTCTCATTTATTTATAATTTCTTTGGCCTGTTTGGAGAAATTATGTTCATTACGTTCCATTAGAAGTAATTTGGAGGGTTGGTGTTTGGAGGCATGGCATGTCCATTGTGATAATGTTCTTATTAATTGACTTTTCATTTTGAAGTTTACAATGTCCGGGGAAAAGGATAACTTGAGATGCAGCCTACCATCATTAGAGCTGTTAATATTGAACTTTTAATGAAGTTATTGACATTTTAAGGAGGCTTCATTTGCATCAAATTACTAGACTGCACAAAATTCAACAAGACTCTCTGTACATTCCATTGGAAGTAATTTGGAGGCTGTTTGGTTGGTTTTGGAGATAATTTACTCTCTGTACTCTCATGAGAGTACATAGTATTTTTCTCATTTTTTCCCACTTTTTTGGCCTGTTTGGAGGAAATATGTTCATTACATTCCATTTGAAGCAATTTGGAGGCTGATTTGTTGGTTTTGGAGGCAGTTTGATATGTGTACTCTCTATACTCTCTTGAGAGTACATACTATTTTCTCATTTTTTTTCCACTTTTTTTGGTATGTTTAGAGGAAATATGATCATTACATTCCATTTAAAGTAATTTCTATGCTGATTGGTTTATTTTTAAGAGAAATTTGCATCTGTACTCTCTGTACTCTCATGAGAGTACAAATTAATTTCTCATATTTTCTCACTTTCTTTGGCCTGTTTGGTGAGAATATGTTCATTACATTTCATTTGAAGCAATTTCTAGGCTGTTTGGTTAGTTTTTATGAGAATTTTGCATTTATACTCTCTATACTCTCATGAGAGTACAGAGAAATTTTCTCATTTATTTCCAATTTCTTTGACCTGTTTGGAGGAAATATGTTCATTACATTCCATTAGAAGCAATTTGGAGGCTATTTGGTTAGTTTTTAGGAGATTTTTGTATCTATACTCATGAGATTGTAGAGCATTTTTCTCATTTATTTTCAGTTTCTTTAGTCTGTTTGGAGGAAATATGTTCATTATATTCCATTTGAAGTAATTTGGAGGCTGTTTGGTTAGTTTTTAAGAGATTTTTGCATATGTTCTCGTTCTCATGAGACATATTTATTTCTAATTTCTTTGACATGTTTGGAGAAATTATGTTCATTACATTCTATTAGAAGTAATTTGGAGGTTATTGGTTGGTTTTAGAGAGTTATGGATCTCAGACTGCACTCTCATGAGTATGATAATTTTCTTATTTTTTTTAGTTTCTTTGGCCTATTTGGAGGAAATATGTTCATTACATTCCATTTGAAGTAATTTGGAGGCTGATTGGTTAGTTTTTATGGGAGTTTTGCATCTGTACTCTCTGTACTCTCATGAGAGTACAAAGTATTTGTTTCATTTTTTTCCAGTTTCTTTGGCCTGTTTGGAGAGAATATGCTCATTACATTCCATTAGAAGTAATTTGGAGGCTGATTGGTTGGTTTTTAGTAGGGATTTGTATATGTACTCTCTGTACTCTCATGAGAGTATAGAGCATTTTGCTCAATTTTTTTCACTTTCTTTGGCCTGTTTGGAGGAAATATGTTCATTACATTCTATTGGAAGCAATTTAGAGGCTGATTGGTTGGTTTTTTAGGTGAGATTTGCATCTGCACTCTCTGTACTCTCATGAGAGTATAAAGCAATTTGCTCATTTTTTTCCCACTTTTTTTGGCCTATTTTGAGGGAATATGTTTATTTGTGGAGCTATTTTGCATGTACAATATTTGTGTTTCAATGTGAATGAATGAAATGCATGATGAAGTCGTGATGTCTAATGACCCAAATGTGGGGAAACTCCATGGCAACACTGTTCATAATGAAACAAAGGCGTATGCACTGTACTGTGACTATGCAAATCAAACTGGATTCAGTGTTAGGAAGGATCATACTAATTATTGGACAAACTCCAAGAAATTGAAATCAAAGGATTTATTATGTAAAAAAGTGGTAAGAAATCTTCGCCTAAACCGCTAAAATTCCGTAAAAATAGATACAAGGAGTGGTTGTCGCCATGATTAGATTTTCTGATTTAGAGATGGGAACCGAAGGTTAAAAAATATATAGAAAGTCATAATCATTCATAAAAGTTCGGTGACCACCATCTTCTCGATCATACGAGCATTAACGATGAGAAGACTAGTGTTGAAGACAATGATAGAAATTAAAAGCAACTGAGCTCATATCTAAGTGAGGAAGTTGGCGTGGAGAATATTGGCTTCACAAAAAAGAGATTCTTTCAATTTCATTCAGAAAGAGAGAAGATCAAGGATTGCGAATGGTGATAGTAATGCATTAATACATCTGTTCAAGGAAAGTCAAGCAGAGGACGGGATATTTGCATGGGATGTACAAGTTGATGAGTCAGATTGCTTGGTAAGTTTTTTTTGGAACAATGACATGTCAAGGATAGAATAAGATTGTTTTAGGGATGTCATAATTTTTGATACAAGCTATCGACTCAATAAATATAATCTTGTCTGTGCCCCTTTTGTTGGAGTGAATCATCACTGGCAAAATATCTTATTCAGAGTAGCCTTTCAATCAAAAGACACAATTAAGTCATTCACATGGCTATTCCATTTCTCCGCTAATGAGTAATGATATCCTATAATTTCACCGATCAAAATCGCTATGGAGAGCTATCAAATTGTATTAGCGCATACTCATCATAGGTTGTGCCAATGGTATATTTCAAAGAAAGCTCCTTCCAAGGTTCATTACTTTAATAGTAATAAGATAGTACAATGGTTATTCTATACATGCATGATCAAGTGTGACTCACAGGAAGAGTTTGAGGAAGCTTGGTCTACCATGCTAGATAAAGGTAATTTTCATGATCATGCTTAGCTGTCTAAGCTTTATAAAATTAGATACAAGTGGTCCACTGCATTCTGCAAAGACTCATTCTGTATGAGAATCTTGTCAACGCAACGTAGTCAATCCATGAATAATATATGCCACAAAATCTCTAAACCAACAAGTTCAATCACAGATTGTTTCTTGGGATTGGAGAAGGTTATGGAAACATGGCACCGAAATGAGCATGATGAAGATTTCAAGTGTAGCCAGTCAGCAATTGTTCCTGTTGTTAAGACCAGTCCAATTCTAAAACAAGCTGCTATATTTTACACAAGAAAGCTTTACACAATATTTGAGAAAGAATTTTTGCATGGAATTGGAGGACTATCAGCAACTGTGTCAGATGACAATCCCATGGAGTATTTGGTGAGAAACCTAAAGAATAAATATACTTCCAAAACATGGACTGTCCATTTCGACAAGATAACCCTAACTGTAACTTGTAGTTATAAAAAATTTGAAATTATGGGATTACTTTGTGCCCACTATATCCGAGTTCTTAGTTATGAAGATGTTGTGCGCATTCTGAATAAGTATCTTCTCATGCGATGGTCTACCAAAACAAAGAGGGATATCTACATTGATAGTGCTTACAAGAACTTAAAAAATGTGCAAGACACAGATGGAAATGCAACTAGCATTATTTTTTGAAACCACATCAGTCGATATGCATATCAAATAAGCACTAGGGCATAGGGTAATAAGATATCTGAGAAGTATATGTTTGGATCCTTGACAAAACTATCTGATAATGTCGACTTTATATTATGTGGGAATTCTCCAACCGACGTAATAGATGAAGAAGTCAACCACAATGCATTAAAAGGAAATGACATTTTAAAGGATCCAGTTAAGGGTGTTTCCTGCAAGGCTTAAGTTAAAGAGATAATAAACCAATAAAGAGTAATTTTCTATTTGGCTCTTAATTTATAGTATTTTAGATATTGCTTTTAAACTTCAAACCATCCTATTTTTGTTGTTATAGAAACTAAAGTACAGTCTGAGAGTGATGGACAGTGTTGCGGCCACCCATTGCAACATCTATGCTAAAGTGCATTTGAGTACGCAAAAAAACCCGATGGATGTTGTAACATATCATCAACTAATATGATGTCCTACTGTAGGAATTTAACTCAAGCTCAACAATCAATCAGTCGGCTAAAGGGTACGCTAAGTTGATGATGGATATCATTACAGGAAAATATTTTAATGCATGATATCATCTAGTTATGTGGTCTTCGACTGTACACACTACAATGTTGATTACAATCTTAATTATATCATTACAATCACTTCTGTAAGACTATAAAGATTCCTTACTGACTTTCTTTTACTTAAGAGGCACACCAGCAGTCACATCTAGGGGATTCGGTGAGGAAGATTGCGCTAGAGTTGCTAAATTTTTTGGGGGTTCTGTGAAATTATCTCTGAAAGCCAATGCTGATACAGTAGGTACTACTAAGCTCTGAACTAATGGTCCAATTTCCTTTTAATAAACTTTGAATAGATTAATTTATGATTGAGTCATTTTATTGATAATTGCTCTTTAACTAAGTCGGAAGCAAGCTTATATACAACAACCATTCACCAAACAATATAATTAGTTATAAGAGTATAACTACCATCCAGCCCTTTCCCTAACTAATTTTAATGTGAATTTCATTTTCCTAACTCCACTTTAATGTGAATTTCACAAGTAAGATCGGTTCATTATGCTTAATACTCTTTCAAATTTTAAATTCCTCCAATCAAATCACACCATTGGTTGACTACTAGCTATATGGTTTGACATAATTAAGTGTAGGTTGGCAATGTTGTTTTATGATGATTTGTTTTTTTTTCCCTTAATAAATTAACCACCTGTGAATTTCTTGTCAATTTTATTGCCACATGCATTGTACTTTCCAAACATATTTATTCTTATATTTTTGGTATCATCCAAATATTTTAACTCTGCAATCAAGCATGAAATTTATTCTGGTTATAATAAAACTCAACCTTTCATTTCATTTATAAAATATTAGCTATCTTTTCTTTTTTCTAATGTACTACCAGATACCTGCTAGCTAAGTAATTTATGAACCCTAAGCAACAAATCCATTTTTTTAATACAATTAATGCTTTAATTTTTCAGTTATCATTGCATTACCTTTAGCCCATATTGGATTGTCATATCAGTTAGTTATTGACACTCTTACATTCTGATGCCGTGATATTTCCATTTAGACTAGTTTCATCTTTTCCGATATTGGATGTATGGTATGGTTTTGTATAACAGAACTTCTCTTATGATGAAAGATATTGTGCATCTAATATGCTATGTAGTTACCTCAATTACCTCAATTCTTAATAATTCATGATTTACCTTAATTTTAATTTTAAATTTTTATGCTTCTAACAAGAAACTTTCTTTTGTTCTTTTTCTCTCATGGAGATGGTGCCTCTTTCTCTTTATATTTTAATCCTACTTGGTCGGATGTCTCTTTCATGTTGGTGGGACTTGGGGTGGAAATAAGCTGAGCTTGGAGCCATGCCTAATTCAAGTTATGGTTTTCTTAGCTTCAATACACACCATACAAATAATCAGCATACTCAAATTCATTTATTATATGACTTAAACACAGACTCGATCCTAGTGTTCAGCTCACATGTGAGGCAAGTTCTGTGTTGGCTAAGCTCACTACTTGACTTAATTCTTAGAGTTTTAACTTCTAAACTACTATAGAATTTTTGTAATGACCGTTAGAGTCATATTCCTTAGCTAACTCTTATTATTAGTATTTAATGCCACATTATACATCCCTATTAGAAATGGTAATGATAATTCATATGGGATAATAGTGAATGCTTTAATTCATCTAGAGAAGCTTTGTCAAAAAAATTCAATTGAAGAGGTCTCACTTAACATAGTTTAACATATACTCTATTAAGTACTCTATATTTTATTAAATGATTTTCAATTGAAGGCATTAAAAATTTGATAAGGTTGTGTGCTCTTATCAATAAGATTTATAGAACTCAAAAAAATTGCGAGCTATGATGTTTCTTACTATGGTCTATCGGATATTCTTTCAAATGATCATCTTTAAGCAAATTCTCAAACGATATTTGAGAACTTTCTGGTATTGTAGCTATGATCATTGTGGTATATATAAAACTTTTATCATTTCTCAATCTCATTCAAGGGCGGACCTACCCTAAGTTGATGGCGGGCAAATGCCCACCCCCAAATTTTTTTCATCTTTAAAAAATTAGTGTTTTTATGTTTTCCAACTCTTAATTTATATGTTATGCATTCAACCACTCAAAAAAATAAATTTAACTCATTATTTTGAAATAACAAATTACTTAATTAATATATAATACGTAAGTTTAATAATCTTACCCACTTATATTTTTTTCTTTTATGAAAATGATGATACTATTTTACTAATTATTTATATATATTTTTTAAATAATTAATTTAATAAATTCTATATTTTAGATATTATATTATTTACAAAACTTTCTCATCTTAAAATATAATGAATTAGTTCCTACATACTCAAATTTTATATTTCGATGAAGACGTTGCTAAACCGCAATTTTGATAGTTTATTGGTCTAATCTATGAATCATATCGTAAAAGTAGATTTTAAGAATCACAATTTTGACAGTAATGAGACAAAATAAAACATTTAAAAATATTCATAGAAATGAATTTAGCCCATTTAATGTAAATTTCAACTTGAGTTTTAAGTTGATCTTTTTTTAAAGTATGTCGGGAAGGTGAGAAAGTCGATTAAAATTTGGCCAATCTAAGTTGATTAGCTCAATATATGCTCAGCAATTGTATGTAGCATCTGTGACCATTGGTAAATGGTCAAGCCTTTATATGATTGTTAATATGATTGAGCAAAGCTGATTAGATATGTTACAATGAGCGAAAGGTATTTGTTAACAAAATTGAATTAAAATGTTTAAAATTAGTCATTATATTATGTAATTTCAAAATTTCAAATTTATATTTGGAAAGTAAAAAAAGTATTTACGAAAAAATTTAATAATACATGTACCTTACATATGTGTTCGACTATGATAAGAAAATTATAGAGTAAAAGACTAATAAGGTATTTTAATTTTTTAGAATGATAATTAAAATTATCTTCAACAATTAATTCTGGTTAAACATATATTTTAAGCTATTTTCAATTTGTTCAATAGAGAATACAGCGAGTACAGAGAGAACACCTAAAGGACAACATGTTTAATTTATATTTTACATTATATTATAGTCAGAGAAATATATTTTAAGTAATATTTTAAATTTTTAATTTAGCGTGAAAATTAATTAAAATGAAGAAGACAAAGACAAGAGTACATCCAGAATCGCTGAAAGCTAATATTAGGCTCCAAATAGCGGTAATGGAACAAGTAATATCTCCAAACAAGCAAAAAAAACATAGAAATTAGGAAAAGTCTACTCGGAGAGTACGAGAATACACCAGGACTGGAAACCACTTAACATATAAACTCCAAGCAGGCTAAAAAAGTTAAAAGGAAAAAATACTTTGTACTCTAGAGTACAGAGTACAAGAGTACAAAATGCAAACACCATCATCCCCCAAATTGCTTCACATGGTTTCTAGCAAAACCTATCCAAAATGCAAATTGAAAAAAAAAAATCGGGACAAACTTTGTACTGATATTAAAAAAACCCTAAAGAGGAAGGACATAATCTGTCTTGTTTTAGAGAGTACACCTCAAAAGCCAAAAAAGGATCCACACAAGCTATAATGGAATCTACTTAACATATTATTCATAAACAGCCCAATAAAGCTCATAAAAGCATCCAAGCCTCCAAATTGCTTTAAGTGGTTTATAGTAAATATTTTCTCCAAACCGCAAAGAAAAAAAGTGGGAAAAATTAAGTATAATCAGAGAGTATAGAGAGTACAAATGAGAGACCTCAAATATGCTAATACACCAAAAACTACGTAATGGAATGTACTAAACTAATTCAACCCAAAAAACTGGAGAACATGTAATAGTCTGATGCTCAGAGAGTACAGAGACAAAAAAAGCATCTCACTAAATACCCATCATCAACCAAATTGTGCACATGGTCTCCACTAAACAAATTCTATCCAAACCGCCAGAAAATTGAAAAAAATGAAGAAATATATATAGAGAGTACATATGCAAAACAGGTTAGGAAGGCTAATATTCAGGCTCCATACAACATGTAATGAAATGTACTAAACATTTTCTTTCAAACAACCCATAAAGAAGAAGAAAATTAACGGAAATATTTTGTACTCTCATGAGAGTAGATACAAAAGAGAGCTTAAAAGGCAACTTAGTAGCCAACAAATTACTTTAAATGGTCTCATAGAAGATATTCTATCCAAACTATCCCAAAAATGATAAAAATAAGGAAATAGCACTCTCAGGAGTATAGATAGTACACTAAATGAGAAAATGAACATAATAGTATGTACTCACGGGAGAGTACGGAGAGTACATATGAAAAATATCTCACTGAAGTAGCCCATAATCACATGGTCTCACTAAATATATTATATCCAAACGCTCAAAAAATTTGAAAAAAACTAAAAAATATACTTTCGAGAGTACTGAGAGTACGATGCAAAATAGGTCAAGAAGGCTAACATTCAGCTCATACAACAGAATGAAATGTACTAAACATTTTCTAAAAAAAGAAGATGGTCAAAAATCTGGAAATATTTTGTACTCTCATGAGAGTACAGAGAGTATAGATTGAAGAGAGCTTAAAATGACAACTTAGCATCCAACAAATTGCTTTAAATGGTCTCTATAGAATATATTCTATCCAAACTATCCTGGAAAAATAATAAAAGAAATAAGGAAAAAGTTTGTACTCTTAGAGTGATAATACTACAAAGTTGGAGAACATGAACATAATAATATGTACTATCAGGAGAGTACAGAGAGTACAGATGAAAACATCTAAGTTAAATAGCCCATCATCAACCAAAAGCACACTTCTTGACAATCCAAAGATATAGATGTTACCTCTAGAAAATGTTTAAAACCATAAATAATTTAAAAGTAATTAATTTTGAACATATCAAACTTCAACATTAGTTATTTCATACCCAAGAAGATAGCATAACACTCTAAAGTAGTTCATCCTCTTTGGCCAATCCATGGCCTAGTCCACTGAGGTATACTGACACTTATGTCTAACTTCTACCATCAGATCTCCAACATGTAACATCAGTAAGCTCAATAGTAGTAAGTGAAATGGCCTTATAAGTTGGTAAATGAAAAAAATACAAGCCCTTGCTTAGTATGCCCAACTAAGTGTCCAGTCGATTATTTATAATTGGAAGTAAGAGTAGCTCTTGATAATCGTCATGACATATTGGATGAACATTTTACTTTCTTTCTATGGGCCATATTTTGCATAACTCGCAAGAAGGGAAGAGAAAGTTTATGAATTCTAGCTTCTAACTATCTAAACCAGGATTAGATCATACTACCCTACATTTATGTAGAGTAACTTACCTAGTGTAAGCATGAAATGTACAAATAGGAGACATACAGCCTTGGGCATAGCGAGTACTTCTCAGCTAGTAGAAAAGCAAAGGTATCGGCGGTGCATCAAGAACTCGTTAATTTGCTTGCAATAATGATATTCCCGGCCACATGGTATCACGCATATGAGAAATATGGGAATGCTAAGCGAACAAATATGTGATTTTACATAAGGAATTGAATGAAGAATGACTTACTTATCCTTGAATCGAGCACAACATGTCAATGAGTCGCGAGATTGGCTTAGGACATCTCTGATGAGAAGTCAACAATGATGCCTGCTTGGTTACAAGGAAATTAGTGATGATGAAAGTTAGTGATGAAGAGCTAGAGTCATTGTGAATTAAGAATCGACTAAGATGATGCATACCTCCGCCTGATGCTCCTCAACCACAATGATAGCATCTATGGTTCAACTATTTTACGCATCGCAAACCCATAAAAAAAATTCATTGAAATCATTATGTCAAATTGAAAAGAAAGTTACATAATACATCTTCTGCCGGCTACTCATCCTGAGTGGAGGCTACCACAGGACTTATTGTGACTTCCGAAGTTTGTGTGAAGGGGAAGATATAACTTTTCTCTTCCTCATGTCGAGCCTTCACACGCCAATGCTTTCGATAAATGCTTCACAAAGATCTTCATGCATGGAAGCCTTAAGAGCTTCCCCATGGTGACCTCCAGGGTTTCCCAAGAAGCCTCCTTTCCCCAGGTGGAAGTCTCCATAAGCCCTGTAGCCACCACAGAGCCTCCCATGTAGCAACCTGAAGTTCCATGGGGTGCCAACGAGGTTATGCCTGGGGAAGCTCTCAGCCTCCAGCACCCTTGACCTCCTGAGATGGTCTCCACTGTGAGCTTCCTCATGATGTTGCCACGCCCAACAATCACCTGAGCACCACCCATCAATTCTCTATTATTGATGCTTAAAAAGATGACTACACTATCTCCCAAGGAAAACCTACCATAAATCCTTCCGAGGTAGAGAGAGGGGCTGAGATAGAATGTGGAGAATATCGAGAGAGACATCGAGATTCAATGGGGCTAGACTCGTGGACTTAGAATGGACCGCATCTGGGTTTGGCATGGGTTGTCTATGGATAATGTTTCAAGGAGCTGTCTCCTCTCGATATGTCCTTGAATGAAAGGCAGATAGAAAAAAATATGATGATTTATAATATAAATAAATACATTCTCATATAAATAAAGTGATATTATTTTGTGTCACCTGGTGTCCTCCCAAACCAGTGAAGACATCATCTACAAACTTTATTATTGGCCATTATAACAAACACGCGAAGAAATGACCTTATGATGCCTATGTTTCCTGCCACAACAAAAATATTTATATAAGTTAACTTTAATGCATCAAATAATACATAACTGAAGATATAGAACATACCATTAGAAGAGTGAAAAAGCCACTCATGTACCCAGGTGCCTTCTATGTTGATGAAATACCATCAAATTATGAAACCAGAAAGGCCCAAATAGCCTCTGCCTAGTTGTACTCAGCAAATTTATCTATGTCATTGGCATATGCAATCAATTCTGATGACACCCTATAGTTGTGATATATAAAAAAAAAAGATTTGAAAGCAAAAAATGTATGTACAATCAGACAAATTATGCAACGAGATCATAATTCTCGAGTTTATTCTTAAAGTCCAGGAACTCGACGCGAGGATTGCCATATGACCTTCTCCCCTCTATTTGGCATCCCTACAATTAGTGCAACTTCATTGAGAGTAAAAGGAATGCATTGGCCACCCAAAAAGAATGCTTATTTCTCTATATCTCAGTAAGACAGGATTGATGTGATGGAAATTGAGTCTTGCTAAATTTCGTGTAGTCTAGTAAATTGATGCAAATGAAATCTCCTTAAAATATGAATGACTTTATCAGTAAAGAGTGCTACAATATTATAGAACACCGCTCTAATGGTGGTACCTCTCGAAGTTACATTATAAACTTCAAAATGAAAAGTCAATTAACAAGACACAATGGAGGTCCACTGAGTACACATGTCAAAGCCTCCAAAACTCAGCAAAATTATTTTCTAATGGAATGTAATGAACATAATTCCTCCAAACAAGCCAAGAACCAAAAAAAATGAAAAATGCTATGTACTCTCATGAGAGTACAGAGAGTACAGATGCATAACTCCCCTAAAAACTAACCAAACAGCCTCCAAATTGCTTCAAATGGAATATAATGAACATATTTTCTCCAAACAGGCCAAAGAAACTAGAAAAATGAGAAAAATGCTCTATACTCTCATGAGAGTATAGAGAGTACGGATGTAAGTCTCAGCTCAAAACCAATCAATGAGTCTCTGAATTACTTCTAAAGGAATGTAATGAACATATTTCCTCCAAACATGCCAAATAAACTGAAAAAAAAAGAGAAAAATGCTATATACTCTCATGAGAGTACAAAGAGTACAAATGCAAAACTCTCCTAAAAATCAACCAAACAGCCTCCAACTTTCTTCTAATGAAATGTAATGAATATATTTCCTTCAAACAGGTCAAAGAAACTGGAAGAAAATGAGAAAAAATGATTTGTACTCTCAGAGAGTATAGATGCAAAACTCCCCTAAAAACTAACCAAATAACCTCCAAATTGCTTATAATGGAACGTAATGAACATATTTCCTCCTAACAGGTCAAAGAAATTGGAAAAAAATGAGAAAAATGCTCTATACTCTCATGAGAGTACAGAGAGTACAGATGCAAAACTCCCCTAAAAATCAACCAAACTTCCTCCAAATTACTTCTAATGGAATCTATTAAACATATTCTCTACAAATAGGGTTTAAAGAATTTAATAAAATGGGGTATACTCCGTGAGAGTACATACAACACACATGTAAAAAAAAAGCCATAAAATCTACCCATCTGATTCAAACCGCTTCTAAAGCCATAAATCAACATATTATATTCAAACAGGTCAAATCTTTTAAAAAATGACAAAATGGGTTGTACACTCAGAGTACATAGAGTAAAATACAAAACGCAAACATCCATTAATCAACCTACAAATAAATTGTAATGCCATTGACTGACCATATTATATCCAAACAAGCCCAAAATTCATCAAATCCTTCATGAAACAGCACCAAACATTCTACAATGTGATATACTAAACATATGGCAAGCCCAACCGTTCAAAAATTTGAAAATAACGGCTTGTACCATCATGACAGTACAGAGAGTACACATGCAAACCATCTCCAAATACCAGTAAACAGTCTCCGTTCATTTAAAGAACTCAAATTTTCCAAATGTTCTCCTACTCGACGGTGAGAACAATAGAGAAAACCCTAAATTCATTAAAGTTCAAGAATACGGGAAGAAATACCTCATGAGGTCGCCTATAATACCTCAATTTTTAATGCCCAAGATTTGCTAAATTGGGGAAGGTCGACGATAGCGTAGAGCGAGAGAAAAATTTAAAAAAAGAAAGCCCTAAACTGTTCTGTGACTTAGAATGTGAAACGACACGCATGATATTTTCTTCTCCCGTTGTTTGAACGGGACGAGCCGGGTCAGGCCCGGGGTAGCGTAAACGGCGTCGTCAATGCATCGTCCAATTAGAGCACCGTTAAGTGAAAAATGCAATATTAAAATAGGACATAAATAGCAAGTTCGCACATAAAGCTACGTCCGGACACGTAATATTTTCGTGTTTGAGAGCATTGACATGTTTTTCAAGCTCTTTTGGTGGAGAAAGCTTAAGTCGGATAATTCTTTAAAATTTAATGGATTAATAAATTAATGTCTATTAGTTAATGTTATATTTATCACCGTGTATATTTTAAATATTTAACTTACGATCTTACATATTATATTAAATATTAATTTAGTTTACTTTAAAATTATATTTACCTTTTTATTATTAAATATTTCACTTATTATATAGATATTCATAAATAGGTGATAAATATAATATCAAAATAAAAAAGGCATGAAAACTACTGACTAATATAATTAAAACATTTATCATGGATATCTTAGGAAAAATTGAGAATAATTACACATACCATTCAAATTTTATGTATTTATAAAATTAACATTCTTCAAGCTTAAGTTTTTTTTAAATAAATTCTCACCTAATCATTTAATCAAATGAAAGTCATACAATTACATTTTTTGCATAATCATTTTAGGTGGTTGAATTAATTTTTAAATATTAATGGTTAGCTTCCCCTAATGCGCGTGCATTGGAGCATTGATGTATTGCCTTCATGGCTCAACAGTGCCAAAAAAAAGGGAGTTTTTTATCATGGAAAGAAGTGGAGAGAGGTTTTACACATAAAGTTTACAGACATAACACATAATTTTTATGAATTTATATATTAACACGTGGAGTTTGATATATGTGCATCTAATATTTTAATTATACATAAATAGTTGTATTTTATTTTAAAAAATTATTGATGATGTTATTTTTAATATAATATTAAAAAATTTAATGTTATTTATGTAAATATAAAAATTTAGGTGATAGATATATAGATTTATAAGAATTGTGAGCTATGTATAGAAATGATCAAAGAAAATCATTTCTCCTTTTCTGCCAAATTTATAAAAAATTTAATTAAGTATCATATGAACTTTAATTTTAGTAAACCTACAGCTAAACTAAACATTTTGATGGGGGTGAGCTATATGACACATTATTCTAATGAGTCCAGCCCAATAAAAGTCTAAATCAAGCAATTAAAATATAATTAAAATATTTTATCATATATTTTATAGTTCAAGTGATCTCTAAATCTTACATACTTATAATTGAAATGAACTTCTTGATAAGATGATTTTAACAAGCCCTAAATAACTCATTTTATTATCATTAGGGCACATAAATAATAATATGATTAAGAGAATTAATATAGATTATCCAATAAAATAATTGAGAATTTTGGTGAGAATTATCAAAATGACAATTCTAAAAATTTATAAATAAACCCTCACTATTCACATGAAATTGTTGGGGGCATTAACACACATAGCAAACAATTCTTATATATTTACATATCTAACACCTAAACTTTTAAATTTACATAAATAACACTCAAATCTTTATTATTACATAAAAAAAAATCGCACCATCATGCATATGAAAATGTTATATTTGTAAATATAAAATTTTTGGTGTTAGATAGGCAAATGCATAAGATTTGTATGATTTGTATGTAAGTTCCTCAAATTAGAAAGAGTTTGAAGATCTAAATAGTTCTGGAGCCATATCTAATGATTGACATTAATTATCACTTCTATTAACTATTATTTAATCATCATTACCTAATGTTTATCATTTGATTGTTGCTATAATCTCCATCAATTGATCATCATCATCATGACACAATTATTACGATCATTATTACTCAAATATTATTGTTTAACTATCTTTACCTACCTATCATTATTTTATTTCTAGCAACTATCTAACTACAATCACCCTCCTCTATTACTTAAATGGTATTCCACACTAAATCATAAGATATCAATATAATAATATCAATAATGTTATTTCTTTTACAATTTTATCATATAGAAGCTCTAAATTTTTTTATGAATTTTTTTTATCCATTTGTCTAGAAAAATATTACAATGTTATGACATAAAATTCTCACTATGAATACTCTTGCACATAACAATTTAGCACTATTTATAGAAATATTCCTAATATCTTACAAACACTCTTCAAGTAGTTGATAACTTATCAAACAATCAAGGATAATGTAATCCGACTAGTGAAAACCTCCTACACCTAACTTTAGAGGATCATTTTCATAGAATATTGGAGTAATAAACTAGAAACCTTCAATTCTTATAAGTGTCTACTAAAATAATACCAATTTTGTACAATGAGGTTCCCTTACCATTAAATTAATATCAAGTTATCATGCATGCCCTACTCACCATCATACCTCATCATAGCCTTACTAAGATCTCCTTGGCATTGCTAGTTAAACCCATTTTTTTCATGCTACATGATTAGCTAATAATCTTCACACTTTAGCGGACAACTCAATATCATCATATTGAAATCTCTTATGATGTTACATCAGATGAATTTTAATGCCATATTAAGAATAAATTCTATTTAAGGGACATAAATTGACATGTTATTATAGTTTTAGGAGTTATCATCTTTGTCTAATGTAATTCTCTAGCATCATATTATGATAGGGTTTAAGCTACCTGCAATTAATTTATATATTGGGTCCTCTAATTTACACATCAACCATTATTTGACTATCACACATATTCAAAAAACTTATAAATGTATTATTTTATTTGGTCTTGTTTACAATAGTTCATTGCTTGATAGTCACTTTGTTCTATTCTCTCTCCAATGAGGCTATCCACATCTTTGCCAACTTTTAAAATTTTTTGTTAAATAGTTTATTATAAATTGAAGGATTATCAAGAACTTCTAAGGACAGGGGAAAGCTCATACCAAATCATTTTTGTGTACTCACTTCTCTACATTAAAATCATGAATGAACTCTCTAATCATCTTGACAAGATTTTAAGAAAAAGCGTATATAATTAATTTACTTATTTATAAACATTCTCATTAATTATTTGATATGTATTTCATTAAATTAATATGATTTATGATAAGATTATTAGTATATGCTAAATTAAATTATATATATATATTTGTGTGTGTATTTTTTTATTACTCAATTAAAAAGTGATTAATTTTTCACATTTCAATATAATTAAGCCAAAGTAAAAAAAAATCAACTTAAATCCTCTTCGATTCAAGACTTGATAAGGAAACTATCAAACTTATGTAAGAATTCCCACCACGATACTAGATTGAATTTAGTCTAACATTCCCCACGGTAAAAAAAAATTTACTTAGGATATGCATGGCTACCCAGTGAGTTAGTTATGACGATTGATTAATTAATTGCATGATTGGTCCAACATTAATTTCGTTAGGAGTACTGCACTAAATAATTCAGTCCATTCTCTGTTTTTCTAAACATCATCTGGAGGTTGATTTATGTTGTAGACTTCTTAACATAAACAAGGGTGACTTTCCATTCAAATATTTGGGATTACCATTGGTGGTCGGCCCTCTCAAATCTATTCATTTTACCCCTTTATTGGATAGACTCTCTGTGGCTTGCGGGGTGGAAGTCCAAGTGGCTTTCATATGCGATTTCACTCATGTCCTCCATAAACGGTTATCTCTCTTACTGGATGAAAGCTGTGGTGTTCCCAAAATGTATTGTGAAGAAAATATCTTCTATTACTGCTAAATTTTTTTACCATGGGGCCTCTAAAAGAAGTTGCATCCTATTTCTCAGGCTAAGACTACCCTTCAAGAGACAAAGGGGCTTACATTCTTGTTAGCACTCTCAACATCCTTAGCAAAACAAAATGTCGTGGGAAAATCTTTCATAGAACCTCCTTGTTGGCTTTATGGTTGGTAAACAAATTTGGTTCCATATGGATCAGATCTATTCGCTGTTCTGCTCTTTGGAGGGAATTGAAAAGCTTGGCTATTCGGTTTAAAGAGAAGATTGCTTTTCTATGGGGAAGGGTTATCTCCTTATTTTATGATCCTTGGTGCCATGGTAAATTTTTTGATTTGTTTGGGCCAAACTGTATAACTTTGTTTAATCTCCCCTCGATTCCTCTTTAAGCTCTATCATTGTGGAGAATAGATGGTCCCTTACATTTGAGTATCTCCCTCAAGCTGAGATTATTTGCAGGTGCCCCTTTCCTCAAATGACCGATCTTATGGGATGGGTCAAGGGTATTTCTAGTTGGAAAATCCTTGAGGTTTATTTTGAACTTTCTGTTGAGTGGTTTGGGGATATGGGTTCAAAGGTTGTGCTCTAAATTATTCTATATTTTGTTGGATGGCTTATCTTGAGCTTAAGCTTTGATTTATTTTATTTTTCGTGGATTTGGTTCTCTTCAGAGTTTGTGAGAGAGTCTCTCACTTATTTTTTCGCCTCTTTCTATGAATCTCATTAGAGTGTCTTGCCAGGGTAAACTCTTTCTATGTCCTACCCTTAAGCAAGTTTTGGCTTGCCTCTCTATGGATCATAAGGCCTTGAGAAGGCTATATCTGCTCACTACTGTTGTTATTATTTACTCCCTTTGGTGTGAAAGGAATGTAAGAATGTTTCAAGGGAAGGAAAATACTCTCTCAGTGTTATGTCACAATATCAAATATAGGGTGGCTTACAAGCTCCGTCGTTGGAAATTTAAAGCTTCCTGGCCATCACATGTTATCTCTACATTGGAAAATTGGAGGAATTTTGCTCTATTATCGATCCATGTCTTGTTGGTTTTTCTCGGACGGATTTCGTAAATGTGCTATTTTGTTTTTTTTTCTTGACAATGATGAAAATGGTGGTGTGTGTATTGTGTCTGGTAGTCTATTGCATGAGGCTCCCTGGATGGCCTAACTGGAAGTATTATGGAATTTATATCTTTGTCGCTTTCTCATGTGTGATCTCAAGCTTTATTATTATCGGTTTTGATCCATAATTATATTTCCTGGTTCTCTTTTTTTGATCCATCTCTTCCTTGTCTCAAGTAACCGGGAGTTTTGTGTAGTAGTCTATTTTGTATACCAATGGCTCGCCCATCTCTCGAGTCATGCTTTTGGGTTTTGGGATCCTTTGATCCTTGTATATTTTTTCCTTAACTTGTATTCTTTTTTACATTTCATTAGGTACAATTGGCTCCTCATTTTTCCAAAAAAAATTCAACCCATCCTCGACTTCCTCTCGCTCACCCACAAGCTGCCCATCCCACGACTCCAACATCACTCCAAGCAATAGATGGATCGTTCACGCCACCTCCAATGATGCCGCTCGTCTATGCGATGTAGCTTCTTTCTCTTCCCAATGACCCTCAAAGCCGCCATCAAACTCAAACTCCTCGAAACCATCGCCTCGCCCCGGTTCTTCTACTGAATCGCCTCCGCCTCCCCTCATCTCAAACCCTCACATGGTTGACCGTGATCACAGCCTCCTCACTACTCCATCGTCACTGCTCTCTTCCCGGCTACCGCCATCCTTGTTATCTCACGCCCAATGATGGGGTTTCTATTGCTAGTCTCGCTCTAATGAACTGGATAAGGTGTGGATGGAGAGTTTATATTATCTTAAGGATGTTGTAATCGGCGGTCTTATAAGGCCCATGGAATGACGTCGTTTTGAGTACCATGAAAAGGACAGGTTTAATAAGCTATTTAATGGGGATGTTCATGCGCCTTTAGTTACGCAAGTTGTTGGAGATCTATGATGATTTTGATGGGTTGGGTTCCGATATGACCGATTTAAAATTAGCGCTTGGATATGCTTGGGGATGGGTTACACCGATTAAATCATAGTCGGTTTGCTTTTGTTTCTGTCTTTGTCTCAGGTTGATAGAACTTCGAGGAAGAAACTTACAGATGTGGGAAATGAAGTATCTGCTCTCGTCAGAACCCAGAATCGCAGAGAGGAATTTAGGGTTCCTAAGGATTTCGATCCGGAGGAAGGAAAGAGGCTCGGAGAAGATGACGAGGAAGAAGAAGAAGAAGTTGCAGCAAGCAAAATATCAGTTTTCATATCTATGTTTGTCTTTTTTAATCCTATTTATACATTTTTTTTCTTTAACTATCTACTAGATCTCGATATTTCTTTACAGTTTTCAAGATCTGCTCTAGGGTTTAGCTATTTTTCTGTTATATGGCAGTGATGTCTGTCTATTTTGGCCAGATGTTAGTTCCTTTCTTGTTTTTCAGTTATATTGCTGTTGTATTTTTTTCTGAGCTGGCAAGATATTTACTTTCTTTCTTGATTTTCTCGTTGTAATTGTAAATGCCATATCTGGAAAACTTGTGCTGGATCTTGTTCTTGTAGTTTATCTGTCTTGTTATTCTAGCAATGTTCAGTGATCTTTTTGCTAGACATACTTTATTTGGTTATTTATTGTCTCGTAATGGCTAAGTTCTCTGTATTCTTTATTCAAGAGTGGCCAATGTATGTAATTATTGCATTATTGGGTAAAATCTTTTAGCCAAAATGGGGCTTTTCTATCTCTTGTACTCCTGATGTGTTTTTCTCTATTTGGGTCCATATCAGGTTCACTGGTGGATGTCTGAGGCGGGGTGGAGATGACATTGGCGACGATAACTGTGAAGTATAAAGGGATTCGAGGAATAAATTTTGATCTTCCACATCTCACCTGTGACAACCCACCTCTTCCAGGTTTGTCAACTCGCTTCTATTTATTTATTCCAAAATATTAATCTGTTGATGATGTTATGCAGAGTGGAGCATGTGGGTGGAGATATGTTCGGCTGTTCCTCCACCGATGCCATTTTCATGAAGGTCGATCGCTTTTCAAATTGTGCTCATTGGTGGATAAAGTTCAACTAGGGTTATTTCTTTGAAATTAAATTGGTTAAAATTAAATTAACTTTTCTTTCGTAAATATCGCTACAACTTATAGATAGAATGATAAAAATTATATAAATACCTTCTTTTTTTGACGATACATTTGACATATATATATATATATATATATATATATATATATATATATATATATATATATATATATATATATATATATATATATATATATATATATATATATATATATATATGAAAACTTAAAATACTAATGAAGCACAAATCTTGATGTTAAAAGCAAGTCGATCCGAAGTTGAAACCGGTCGAGATCAAGCTTAAAAAATATCCGTGAAAATTTTAGGATATCAAAATCTAAATAGCTCTCAAATATGAAGTGTTTATAGTCAAATCGAGCTCGACTGAAATAATCCAACAAGCCCAAATCTTACAATAATTTTCATTTGAGCATTCAAATACTTAAAATACATCAAATGATCAAAGGAATCATTCTGAGCCGTCCAATGAAGTGGAGTTGTTCGGATTTTGCATGTATTTACAGAGACGCCTCTCCTCCAATCTATAAATAGTCCCTCATTCTTCATATGAGGGGAGCCAAGCAGGAGAGGGGAGAGAACCCTAAAGCTTGAAGATCCTCCAAGCACAATCATGCCACTACTGACGCTTCAACCGCCGCATCACGCCACCGCCGATCCTCGCCGCTCGACCACTACATTGCGGTCATCATCGCCATTATCATCGTAACATCATGCCGTTGTCATCACAACATCGTCATCATCGTTATCACATCGCCAACATCAAACATCGTCGTCAATATCGTCTATTACTAGCAACTGTTATTCCCTTCTTACATACTATTCTATAATCCCGTCATCGGGAAGATCCTATACTCCAAAATAAATATATAGTGAAAGCTTTTCGCTAGGCTAGGCCTCGTGGTTTCTCCCTCTTTTCAAGGTTTTTCACATAAAAATTCTGGAGTTTTCTTGTTCGCTCTTTAAATACCTCGTGAGACTCCAAAAAAAGCTAAGTAAATTTTACTCTACGAACTATTTTCTAACACGCAATAGCTTACCATTAGGAAAATCCTCGATCACAATTTATGTGAACACCGCATATAGCGCACAATACCACACAACGAGCTCGTCACTCTCAAAATCAATCCTTGAACCAACGCCAAGCTCGCTCACTCCCCATAATAGACGTGACCAGGAAGGCCGACACATCTCTTTAGAAGATCGTCCACCGAATGGAAGAGTCTCAAAATGAGATGATCCATTTGAGAGAAACACATATTACCACGCAAACACATCTCCCCAAGATCGAAGCATACCGTAGAGGTCAAAATCTGATCTCCTTAACAATGAAGTTCCTCCGCTTCGACGGATCCTAATCTCGACATTAGTTCTACTCATCCATCATGCGCAACCATCTAATCCACCAATTTTGCTAAGCGTTGACACATTCTCATCGTTGACCCCACTTTCATGTTATTCGTGTAATTATAACGTTTATAAGACAAAATTTCACCTTCAAGACAATCATCTTCCCCTCTATAAGGAATCTCACTTTAAAAAGCTATTCTTAACATCCTATTCTGGGTTTCAAGCTTCGAGCATTGATTCTATGATGGGGCGAACATGAACACATCACCATTGACTATCATATCCAACGAGCTCATTACACCGCTTTGTCGTTTTCCGTTACCCTCGCGGGCAAGCTCGATTTGGTTCTACTCCCTTCCAAGGGGATCCATCGCACTTTGATGAACTCGCCAAGATTTTTGTGGAACAGTTCATTTAAACTGAGTATCATTAAAGATTCCTCCCATCTCCAATTCATCAATGAGGGTGAATCACTTAAGGAATACTTAGGTTCTCCTGAAGCTCGCCAAATACCGAGTAACTTAACTAAGAGGAGTTTTCTTGAGGACCCGCCCATTTTTTTGCCACTAATCGAGACACGTCCGCTTCATATGCGACTTGTTCATTGGAAGCACAAATCTCCCGACAAGGCTATTACCGCCCATCCCAAATAATTTGAGCAATCAGAGAAAACATAAAAGCACCCTGTGGAATGCGCAACCCTTTTCAAAAGAAGTAACAGGCGTGATCTCCCTCCACCCCATATCAACGACGTGAACCATGACCAAAAAATACAGCCACAACACATCTTGTTAACCTTTAATGGCTTTTTGAGATGAAGAAAATATCAAGTGGCGCATCCACTAAAACCAAATTCGTGAAATTGAGCAATATTGTCACTTCCATTGAAGTCGTGGATCATGAGGCATGCAAACAACTCAAAGAAGAAATTGAGAGGCTCATTCCGATGATATCTATGTCATTTATGAAGAATCAATCGACTCAAATAAACATACCTCTAATGGCAAAACAGACAATCATCAAATAACAAAATAATCATCAAATAATTGGAGAAATTGAAATAATAATAATATATATAAGTTCTCATTACCATCTCTAAAGAAGTCTCATTGATCATTCCATCATTTTAATGACTTAGACTTAGAAGGAGTCCATGTTCCTCATCAAGATCCACTAACAAGTATGGACTGCTATAATGTTAAGAGAATTTTGATTGACAATGGGAGTTCTATTGATGTCTTATTTTACTCCACATTTCTTAGCATGGGCTGTTGGGAAAAGCTCCAACCCTACTATTGTACTGGGTTTGATAATCACCAAGTAGAGGAAACAATCACTCTCGTTGTCCTGAATTTCCTTGATAAGTAACTCATTTAATCCATTCATAATGGTCGATTCACATATAATGCTATCTTTGGAAGGCCCCTCCAATCAATTTTCATTGCAATCACTTCAGTATCTCATCTTAAGATGAAGTTTCCAACCCCCGTTGGAGTTGGGGTGGTCTGTGAAAATCATCAGATAGCACAATCATGTTACCTCAGACAAGCTCAACCATTCCCTTCTGTGACCTTCAGCATCAAAGATTTTAATTTTCGAGATGAAAAGTAAAGCATATAGAAGACTTGCCTCTGTATTATCGATGACCAACCACTACAAGTGCAAGTGGGATCCATGCTCTAAGAACAAAAAAATACATAGACTTCTTGCACAGAAATCAAGACATCTTCGCTTGGAGTCCGACGGATATGCCGGGGGGTCAACCCCAATGTGATCATGCACTCCCTCAAGATTAATCCAACATTCAAATCGATCATCCAAAAGAAGCGTTTTGCACCATCACCTCCTGAACAAGAAGTTAACAAGCTCCTATAAAGATTCTGCGAGAGGTACATTACCCTACATGGCTAGCAAATGTTGTCATGGTTAAGAAAACAATTGGAACATGAAGAATGTGTATTGATTAACACTCTTAACAGAAAGATAGTATTCCTCTTCCTCGAATTGATCAATTGGTTGCCATTCGACATCAAATGCTCGCTTTTTTGATGCTTACCGTTACAACCAAATAAAATGGACCCAACGGATGAAGAAGCTACAATATTTCAAACATATAAAGGTTTATATTACCAAGTTATGCCGTTAAAAATGTTGGTGCTACCTATCAACCACTTATGAATAAGATTTTAAAGACCTATTAGGTCACACAATGGAGGTATATGGCATGTATAAAAGCTTTGAAGAATCGACTTAGAAATATGCTTTAACCTTCTTCGACGTTATAACATGTGACTTAACCCACCAAGTGTGCTTTTGGGATTACGTCGGAAAATTTCTTGATTTATGGTAACCCACCATGGGATAGAGGCCAACCCCGAAAATCAAAGCTCTCAAAGATATGATTCTCCAAGAATACCAAGGAAGTTCAACGTTTGAATGAATGAATTACCGCTATCCTCTTACTTCGGGATAAATACTTGTCATTCTTTTAAAATATTAAAGGGAGCAAAAATAATAATTTCTAGTGGACGATGAATAATCCGCTTTTGAGCAACTAAAGGAGTATTTCTACCAAAGCCTATTCAAGGAGAGATGTTATACTTGTATCTCAGCTCTTCCCATGCGATAAGCTCAATTTTAGTGAGGAGAGAATGGGAGACAACAACCACTACTGTCAAGATTCTCTCGATAGAAATTGTTATCCACTTGCATAAGCTGCTTTAGTTTCTCACACAAAATTGCTTCCATACTTCCAAGCTCATACTATCGCTACACTCATTTCATTAAGGGCCATCTTACAAAACCAAAAGCATCTGAGGTTAATCAAGTGGTTAGAATGAGATTTGATATAAATTTTCTACTCCTGCTATAAAGTCTCAAGACTTTATAGTGGATCACGTTGAGGAAATCCATACATGCCTTCGCCTCGGGACCCTATAGTGGATGGAGCTTGGTCACCGGTGGAATCTTACTTATTTCCCCAAGAATACCTTAGATGGACTTGCCAAAAAATTTTTCAACTAATAATATGGTCAATATGAGGCTCTCAGGTTGAGACTTTATTAACTGTGAAGCTCAAGACTTAGTGATCCTCAACTTATCCTCCCAAGTTAAGGGAAACTTTAGTACTCATAATCCTCACCTCCACTTGGTGAAGTCTCTTGCCCATTTCAAGACACATCAAATCATTCACATACCGCGAGAAGAATACGCCTCACCAAGCTTGCTACATCTGCTACTAGAGATCTATTTAAGAGAAGGCATGTTGAAGAAATACATTTTCCTAGTATCCAAGGGTCATGAGTAATTCAAGCAATTAATGAGATAAAGGAACATTCGTGGATGGACCCCATCTTTTCTACAAAAAGGAACCCTTCAAGACCCAACTCACTCGTCAAGACAAGCTTCAAACTTTACTATTATCGGAGGTGAACTATACAAACGAGCATTCTCTGGACCGCATCTCAAATGCCTCTCACCTTTAGAGATGCATTAAGAGAGGTTCACTGTGGGATATGTGGAGAACACAGAGGAAGGGTGCTAGCCCCAAAATTATAAGGCAAGGGTCTTACCATGAAACAAGATGCAGTTCACAAAAAAATGTGCAAGTTGTCTGCACTCTAACCTCTCTCACATGCATACAGAGCTCATCCCTTCAGCTTTCCTTTTGCTCGGGAATTGATATCATGGGACCTTTTCACAAGATCGTGGCAACGAAAGTTTATTTTATTGACTACTTCACTAAATGGGTGGAAGAACCACTCACTAAAATCACGAGGCAAATGCTAAAAATTTGTTTGGAAAATACAAGATGTCGATTCGCCTTCCCGAAAGATCATCATCATAAACAATTTTATCGGAAAAGTCATGTCCTTTGCAAAGATCTTCACATTTTTCAGATACCACTGTACATCCTCAAACTAACGCACGGCTACCAATAGACTATAGTCAAAGGACTAAAACACATCCGAGAAGGTCAATGATTTAATGTTCTTAGGCTTATCGCACTACTTTCAAGACACCCCGACATTGGTGAGACACCATATAACTTTTATTTCGGCACAGAAGCTATTATACCAGTAGATATCGGGGTTCCAAGTCCAAGAGTTCAATTATTCAATCATGATGGTAATGAAGAAAAACTCGACCACTGACCTACTCAAACTCGTGACATGGCCCTACTTCTGCTTCCTATCACCAAAGGGTAGCTAATCACTTCAGAAGAGTAAAACCTCCCCATATCTGGGTGACTTGGTCCTATGAAGTCTCAAGCCGCAGCAAAGGCCCTCAATGCAATAAACTCTCACCTTTGAGATGGCCCATATGTGGTTATACCTGGTAAAGCCGTGAACATTCAAGCTCAAGGATCCAGAGGGAAAACTTTACCTAGAACTTGGAACACTGAGAATCTCCGAAAATATTATCGTAATTCCTACCGCATAATCAAGGTAAACTTTTATTTTGTCTCGTCTGTCATTTCCTCTTCATGTAGTTGACTCTACTTAGTGGGATAAAGACTTGTTGTTGTTGTCGTCATTTCCTCTTAAAACTCATATCCGTGTTAAAATCGTCTTAAAACTCATATCCGTGTTCTCTTTCTGGCAAGTCTCGGTCCTCACCTCAATCAGCTCATCACGAGTGCGCTCCACCTCCTGACACTTGAGAGAAAGATAAGTCGACATGTTCGCTAGCTCCCTGGTTAGTGATCCTCCAAATTTCTTCCTTAGCACTCATCTATACTCTTGAGATATTTTACCTTCACAAATTTAGTATTCCACTCATCTAAAGAGACACCCAAATGAGCCATCAGCCCTAATGTTTGAGTTACCTATAAAAAATAAAAAATAAAAATAAAAAAAACCCATCACAAATATTACACAGAAGAAAAGAAGGAGGAAGAGAAGAAAAGAAGAAAGAAGGGAAGACAACATACCAATTCATCTACTCGTTGACGCCCAGTGCATATGTGATTTAACACCTCTTCAGGAATGTGGGGCTTCAAGAAATGAACTCCCCCATCATGAGTTGAAATAGCTAAACTCTCAGATGCCAACTGGGGGCGAACCTCTTCTTCGCAGATATCTGACGCAGTCACTTCATCACATGTCTTCTTTTCTTTAGGGAAGAAACATTGCCACCACCCTGATTTCGTGTTGGGCTTCTTGAAAGAACCCTATGAATATGAGGAGACCTTTCATCACCTTTACTTGACCTCTTTAGTGGAAAAGAATGAGATCTCCCTGCTTGGATGGAAAGGCCAACCTTGAACATTCTATCTTCAACTATATATTTGCTAATGTGACGCAACTCATGATGTAAGCTTTCTACATCAGGAACATTAAGAGTTGCCAAGATCTCATTCTCTTCAATCAGTAATGGATCTGGAAGGTCATTCAATCTTCCCCATCTCTTAGGAAGGTCCCACTCATTTTTCACAAAAAAGAATCCATTAGACCAATTTTTAGATGGATCCCATGCTAAAAATTCTATCCAATTCTTTATATCCTGATAAGAAACACGTCCTTGAGAGTCACATGTGAATCTACACATTCGACACAAGTATTTGATGTTCGAAGTAACACCACGCTCTCCGAAGAAGACAGCCAAACCGATGATGACCACTAAAGCCCGTAATGAAAATTGTGACAATGCTACACCACATGTTTTGAAGATCTCAATCAGCTCGGGAGACAAAGGGAATCGCAGTCCAGCACGAAGAATCATCTCAGAAACAATGAAGTATCCCGACGGAGGTGAATGAGCTCGATCAGACTTTTTACCAACAATGGCCACCAACTCATTAGGGAAGTAAAATTTTCTGTGAAACACCATTAAACTATCTGATGTGATGGTGGATGATATGTCATCTGTAGCCATCATGTTATGGGCATATCCTTTTCTGGCCATCACCCTATGAAAATTCATGAGAAATAAATAGGAAGAAATGACAAAAATCTAGAAATTTTGTGAAGCAGCTTACTTACCCAAATACTTGGGCATATCCTTTTCTGACCCTCTCGCTCACGGATAACTTGGGATAAAATTTTTCGCCTATAATCTGACGAAAAAGATACATGCATACATATGAGAGAGAGAGAGAGAGAGAGAGAGAGAGAGAGAGAGAGAGGATACTCCCCTCTAATGATGCTCAAAAATTACCTGCCAAACTTTCGGAATCGTTCGAATGATGGTTCCTAGCTAACGCTTCTCCGCCACCTTGGAGGTTATCAACTGCTAAACCATCCATTGAAGACTCAAGAAGTCCAATTTCCTACAAGAAGAAGTAGGAACCACCCTTGATCTCAACCGGCCGAGAGATTAGTCAGGGAAAACTAGAGCCTTGATGAACCACGTCTTGATCGCCTCCAAACCCAGCCGGTCCGACAGGTCGGACACCAAAGGAAAAAGCCAGATGAACTACGGGTCTTGATCTTCAAACCGGCCGGTATCTGACACCTCTTCGAGGAAAACTGAGCTCCGATGAACTACGGCCCGACACAATGACCCTCACTCAAGAAGAAGAGAGCACTAAAGCGCTGAAGAATTGTGCCTTCTCCCTTGGCTGGGGTTTTATACATCCTTTCAGGCAAAGGCCAAAACCGCCTGAAAGGCCGCTCAGCCGGTGGCTCGCCACCGCGATGGCTCTAACCATCACCGCCCTCCGCCTCGGCGGCGCTCACACCCATGGCTGCCGTTCCGGCTCACCGCCACCAGCGGCCATGCTCGCACGCCACAACCCAGCGCTTCATGATGACGCTGAGACGCCGCATCGAAGACGCTGAGAGCTCGCATTCGCATTCTATGGATGAGTCCAGAATCTGAACGATCCAAGATAACACTACCGCAGATTCCCGTTCATAATAGTCAGCTCATGAAGATCGTTTCTCTTAAAATGTGTTAATGGACCCTCAAATTTCATTGAAGAATTTGCTATTTTCAAGTATTTGACATATATTTTTGGATGATTAAGATAATGTCATCCAAAAATAGGGGGGCAATTGATATGACACTTAAAATACTACTAGTCGAAGCACGAATCTTGATGTTAAAAGCAAGCTGATCCAAAGTTGAAACTGGTTGAGATCAAGCTATTAAAATATCCTTGGAAATTTTAGGATATCAGTTAAATCCCTAAATAGCTCTCAAGTGTTTATAGTCAAATCAGCATCTCGAAAGAATCCAACAAGCCCAAGATCTTACAATTTCAACTTCATTTGAGCATTCAAATACTTAAAATACATCAAATGATCAAAGGAATCATTCGTGTCCCGATGAAGTGGAGTGGTTTGATTTTGCATGTATTTACGAGACTCCACTCCTCCAATCTATAAATAGTCCCTCATTTTCATATGGGAGGAGCGGAGAGAGGAGAGAGCTCTAAAGCTTGAAGATCCTCCAAGCACAATCGTACCACCACTGACGCCGTCAACCACCGCCGGCCGTCGCCGCCGGCTGATCCGCTTCGCCGCCGCCGGCTCATCGCGCATCATCGCCACCACTACCGTCATCATCCAACATCGCCAACATCGTCATCAACATCGTCGTCGACATCGTCGTCAACAATGTCGTCAACATCGTCGTCAACATCGTCGTCAACATCGTCATCAACATCGTCTATTACTAGCAACTGTTGTTCCCTTCTTACATACTATTCTGTAATCCCGTCATCGGGAAGATCCTGTACTCCAAAATAAATATATAGTGGAAGCTTTTTGCTGGGCAAGGCCTCGTGGTTTTTCCCTCTTTTCGAGGTTTTTCACGTAAAATACGAGTCTTCTTGTTCTCTTTAAATACTGCTAGACTCCCAAAGAAAGGCGAAACTTAGAATCGGTTTTCTAACTATATATATATATATATATATATATATATATATATATATATATATATATATATATATATATATATATATATATATATATAATGAACATATAAGAGAATCAACAAACAATAATAAATTTCCCACAAGTTGTTTCATAAAACAAAAGTCATACAAGTGGATAATCCCCAATCGTAAGATATCCAACCAACACAACCATTATTCCCCTACCTTAAGTAATTTAGACTACCTCCCTCCAAATTAACTATTTTTGGCAAGTCATAGGACCTTTATTAGAAATTTTGGAACTTTACCAAGAAAAGAAAAACAAATTTATTTTATGCTATAAAATAAGATTTAATCCTAGTGAAAATTATAAAATTACATGTTTACATCATCACATGCCAAAATTGTAATATTTTTAAGTTGAGTAGAAAAACAATTTGTCCGATGGGATTAGTATTGGGTCATAACTTATAAGAAGATTCACATCTTATAAGCTTTATCATTTTCTACACCAAATAGATATTTCATTACCTTCCTTCAGTATA
>CM038223.1:58720862-58798590 GCA_021442155.1 Cymbidium sinense
ATCATAAATAATAGATGATATATGAAGAACCTTAGTGTCAAAAGTACATCCAAAATGGTGCCAACTTGAAGATGATCGGCAATCTAAGTGCTTTCTTGTACCAACAATTACAATCCTGATCCAAATTACAATGTTTAAAATCATGCTAAGCTAAAATCTTTGTTGAGGCAATAAGAAGCTAATCTAGACAATGTTACCTCACAATATTCTTCTAAATATAAAAACACATGCAAAATCCTACCAACTATTTTAATTACCTTACAATAAAGAATGACATGCAATAATTTTGACAAAATAAAGCTCATAACTTTATTGTAAAGTGAATATTGAAATATTATTATGTTGAAAAACTTCAATAAACTTGCTTTAAAATTATTGAGAAATAGGCAAAACTATATTTTAGTTATTGTTAAAGAAATATGAATGATGATTTGAGTCGATGAAATTCTTTATTGTTTGAGAGCATGCAATTTGCAATAAGTTCACAATGGTATGCTGTCTAAAAACTATAAAATCAACTCCTGAAAAAACTGTTTTCTAAGAACAAAAGTAATGCAAATCACGACTTCAAGTGAAAACATTTGCGAGAACGTAAACATGAATTCTTGCTTGAAGTGAACTGTCGATTTCTTTGGAATTCTTAGCTCATATCAGTAGTTGCTAAATGATTTACCGAAGCCATTCACAGGATTTTGAAAGGAGACAAGAAACAATTTTCTGTTTTGGTTCAGCACACAGATTTTAGAAGGAGAAAAATAAGTGCTGCTATGGAGTATTTTGCTGAAAGCTTTTGCTTGGGAAGTCGGTTGGTCAAGTGTTTTGGCTGCAGAACTTTTTCACAGTATTTTTCATGAGGTACTCAGCTGTTCTGTCTCTTTCTGCTCATAGAAAATGACAGTTGTAAAGTAATCTTTAGCAGTGAAAAAATTGCATTGCGATTAGTTTTAAATCCATTTAGAGCTTAACAAGAAAAGTGTTATAGCTGTTACAAACAATCATGTTTAATCAAAATGAAATATTAGAAAACTGTATTAGCCATTAAAGCTAAAAATGATCTGCAATTTTCAGTCCTTTTCTTACTGTTCATACTGTGGAGTTCTGGGGAATTCAGAGAATAGGCAAATGCTGGAGCAATCCAGAAAGTGAAGGCTTGGTTAGAATTATTTTGCTTAAGGATTGCGACAAATGTTTTGTTTTGCTCTTAAGGATTGTGATGCAGACTGCTATTATGCTATAGTAACTAAACGGAAAACTGCAGCACAAAATATTCCCTGATTTAATATTTAAGGCGAAAACTAATTGCTCCTATCTAAGTTGTTAAAGGTTTATAAGATCGTAGCTTAAGGATTTAATTCATTGTAATATAACCTAAAGTAATCAAATATATATCCTGTGGATTCGGTTTTGCCTAGTCACAATTTGACAGACCATTAAGTCATGTTCTAGATCCAAGAAAATGGAGAAAATAAGTATATAAAAATATACTGTAATGAATTAAGTTAATAACATTTCATAGCTTATCAATAAAACTTAAAATAATTATAGAGAAGTTAAAATGCGTCCAAATAAATTCTAATTTTTGCCAAATGATCACACAAAAAATTTGATTATTATTTAATGAATAAAACTATTTTTTTGGTGATTATTAGACTGGATAGTTTAGAGTTTATAATATGAGATTATTTGTAAGCCAATTCTCAAAACGTGTTAAGATACACCATATGAACTTTTAGGATATTGTTGACCTTATTTTTAGTGAGTTTAACACAAACTCATCTCTTTAGTTCTTAGGATCCTATCATAGCAAATATGATTCCCTCACTTAGAGTCTTAAGATACTTTTTTAGAGGATATCAAAGCCAAAAAATTAGTCTAACCTTAGGGTTAGTCAAATTAGGCTAATGAGCTCCACTTAGTCTCTTATGGCCCAAACAAGCCTAGCCACCTCCAAATTAGAATCAAATTGAATAAAGTGTACCTTAGCATTAAACTCAAACAAGCCTTGCCACCTCCAAACAAAAAGTGTTCTAATTGCACCAAGACTTAACTCAATTGGTATCCAATTGGACTAATTGGCCCGCAATCTTGCACATTTGACCTATTTAGATCATCTTGGCCCGAACTCAAACAAATCAAAATTTATTCATATTAACAACAAAGCTTCTAAAACACCAACAACACCTAATTAAGGCTTAATTGAAATCCAATTTGATTAATTAGCTCACTTAATCTAACTTAACTTAATTGGGCCTATGGACCAAATCAAATCAAATCCAAATCAATTGAAATTGTCCATGCTCAAAGCCCTATAATTATTAATAAAACAAACTTGAAGCTCAACGAGGGCTCAATTTGACTAATTGGCCCACTTTTCCCAAGTTCACTCAATTGAGCTCTATTGAATCCAAATCAAATTTAAATCAATTCAAACAAAATTAAGGCAATTCAAAATTTTAGATTTGTTGCACAAATTTATTTAATTTAAACATAATCTAATGACCCTTTCTAATTTGGCCAATGGGCTAATGAACCCAAGTTGATCTAAATTGTCTTAAAGATGTCCATACCAAAATAAATCAAATCTTAATCACACCAAACCTGGTTGGACTCATGCTTAAGACACCAAGGATTAGCCCAAGTGAGCTTAACTCATATTGAACCTAGTTCAACCCAACCTAAGGTGAGCCAAGGGTCTATATGAGGATAAAATCCCAATTTAATAAATTATACTCCTTCACCTTGGAAAACCTCCTAAACACATCTTGAGCTTAGTCAAGTTGACCCAACCTTCTAAAGTTTGTTTGCTCAAATAATGACCCAAGCAAAAGACAAAACACATGTTCCTAATGGTTGGTTTACCCACCATGAGGCATCCCTTTCACCTCATTGCTTGTTTATTTACTTGGGTTATGTAACTATAAAAAATGTAAATTTTGGATGCCTAAAAATAATTTGAATATTTAGTAGTAGACTATGCAATAAATAAATTTTGAACATTTTATTAGCCATAAAATTTTTAACATGACTAGAGAGGGAATCCAAGAAAATCTTGAATTATGGAGGTTAACCTTAGAGTCTAAAGGTTTTCGTTTAAGTAGATCTAACATTGAATATATAGAGTGCAATTTTAGTTGTAGAAGATCTAATGGTGGGGTTGTGATATTGAGTGATCAAGTCATTAAAAAGAGTGAATGTTTTAGATATCTCAGGTATATTTTCAAAATGATAATAAAATAGATGGGGATATTATTAGTAGAATTCAGGTTGGATGGTTGAAGTGTAAGAATGCATCTGACATATTGTGTGATAGAAAAGTACTGTCTAGTCTGAAGGGAAAATTTCATAAGATTGTGGTGAGACCTACAATGATTTATGGCATAAAATGTTCACTAGTAAAAGAAAAACATAATATTGAGTTAGGTGTTGCAGAGATGAGGATGCTTAGGTGGATGAATGGTTTTACTCTTAGATATAATGTGTAAAATGAATATATACATGATAAGGTTGGAGTTGTTCTAGTAATAGATAAGATTAGAGAGTCACCTAGATGGTTTGACCACATAAAATGTCGACCTTGATGACCTAATTAGGAGAGTAGATGTATTAGATGCGCATGTTAAGAAAGGTAGAGGTAGAACTAAAATGATTTGGTTAGGATGTATAAAAAATAATCTTAGTTTATTATAATTAAATGAGAATTTGACACTTAATAGAACACAATAGAAAAAGGATTCTTGTAGCTGACCCCAAATAGTGGTATAAAGGCTTGTTGTTGTTGTTCATGATCTTTATTTACTTTGATTTTATCATTATCCATTTTGATTTAGATAGCCTTAATCACTTTAGTGTGATTTATATATCTAATATTAGCATTGAAACGATAGTTCTCCTCTACTTATTGATTGATAGGGTCCTAATAAGCCTAGCATATCATTTCATCATATTGAATTCTTAGGTGTAGCTCACTATTCTAGATACCTTTATGATCTTCCCATTGCGGTTTACCAAAGTAATTGGATATTTTGGTTCAACATCATTCATGTCAATGACGATAAGAAATCAACTTTGATAAGCAAATCCTACATAATTACCTTTATGATGTATTATTGAGTTATCTGTTATCATAAGAGAAATTGTGGTAGGCTAGGCTTAACATCTCTTTATCCTTAATTTTGGTAGACTAATATTGTAATGAGATTTATACTTATTTCTAGGTCAAACAACGCATTATTAGATTAATCACCTCAAATTACATGAAGAATGGTGAAGCTGTCTGATCTTTTCTTTTCATGAGCCATTAACTTTATAACATTGCTTTTCACCCCTCTATTTGTGCCATAATCTAGTGGTCTATTGATTTTCTATTGTTAAAGAGGATCTCCTTCATGAAGTTAACATGTCATGGTATCTATTCAAGTATTGACAAACATGATGTTAATATGTAGCTTCTTAAAGACCTCAAACAAATTAGAGTACTGTTTATCCAATTTCTATTTGACAATGGTAGAACATATGACAATAAATTTTTTGATATTAGCTTTGATTTTTTTTGCACCTCATTTTTAATCTATTTTTTCTCATCCTTGGCTTCTTCAAAATTAGGTCTGTCATGGCCCATAGGTTTAGTCAAATGATTTCCTCTTCTTAAGTTAATAACCTTGATGTATTATCATGGATTTGCCTTTTTTTTTTTTTTTTGCTTAAGAGGGCACCATGCTATCATGTTTCTATATATTAGGATAGCTATCTAAGTTGCATCTTAATATTATGGATGATAGTCTCTTGGTATTGAATTGAGGCATTCTACCTCTACAAAGTAGCATCCATAAGCATCATAAAGTATTCGTTATGAGCATCAATTATATGAGTAGTGTCTTTGAGTGAGTTCTCTCCCTCCCTTCTGGTAGTCTAGTTCATAAAATTTGAGTAGAAATTGAAAATCACTTAAAATGTTGTCCACTCTATAGGTTATTTTAGGAGAAATTTGTTTAATTATTCATCATGAATTGTTTGTGTTTGCATAGAGGTTGTTAGTCTATTGGTTTTTTATAAAGTGTGCATGCCCTAGGTGATGTTGGTTTTATGAGCCTCATGTTCAATCCGATTAATTTTGATGATAACGTATGCTTGGATATTATAATATTTATTTTATGTGTTTCAGATATATTAATTGTTAATTATATATCCAATACATCTCACAATATGTTTTATAAAATTGTAAGTATAGAAGAATGAAAGATGGATCAAAATAGATATCTTGAAGCTCAAGATACAATATTTTAGGTTATATATATATATATAACTTAGAGGTTCATATGAGTTCATTGGCATGAATTAATTTGCTCACAACTTAATATATTATTTTTATTTATTTTAAATAATGATATTGAGGTTAATTTATACAAATCTTTATCTAATTAATATTCAATGCTTCATACATAGCATTTAAATTATCAAAATAATAAATAATAATTAATTATAACTATTGAGTGTAACTAGTTTATATACTTAATATAATTAAATATTTTAATTTAGTTTAAAAGTTATATCATAACTAACATATGTATGATTATATCTAAATTATATCATAATTTTTAACTATCATATTTAGTATTTCAACCAAAGTCATTTTATAATCAAAGAATTTAGATGCTTTTATCTCCAATAGATTCCTCATTTTTCCTTTAATTTGATAGGTTACATGACCCATGTTTGATTCAAATTGAATTTATTATGATTTTTCAAATATTAGCTAATTTTAATAATGAATGCATGCTACATACTTTGAATATATTAAGGGTCATATTTGATTATTTTTGACTTGTGCATGTGACTAGCAAAATTTTGGCTCTTTGAATTTAATATTTATCTAATATAAATCATATTTTTATTGAATATTATATTATTATATGATAAAATGATGTTAGAATAATATATTTCTTTGAAATAATTTAAAATGATCTCCTTGCTTATAAATAATCCTAATTCTCTTCATGAAATGGTTGCTCATTTAAATTCAAAATCTATCCAACAAATCTAAGAGAAAACTTCCTAGATTTGTCTTCCAAGTGTTCTCCAAATATTGCAAGATCAAATCCTTAATTTGGAAGCTTCAACATCTCCAACTAAGCAAGCTTTCTCAAATTACTTGAGTTTGTTTTCTTATTTTAATCTCTTTAGTTGTTCATACTATTTTCACCTTTTATTTGTTTTATTTTTTCAATTTTTTACTTTTGATGGATTAGTCTTTGGACATCATAGTTTAAGTTTTCACTTCAAAGTTTCTTTAATCATTTTTTTTTGAAAAACTCTTGTGATAGTTTATAGATTTATTTCATCTTAAATTTTATCTTCCTACAAATTTCTTTTGGTTTTAAAATATTTCTTCATTAGTCTAATTTGAAAGATCATTTATTCTTAGATCTATTTTAGAACTATATTTTAAGTATTTTAAATTATTTATTTGTGCTGAAAATATTTTCATATTTGCTAGATCTCTCTTTTTAATTAAAATCTTACTAGTTAACTTAGATATATCATATACTAATTTATTTAAGTATTTTGTGATCAGTTGCATTAATTGAAAGCATCATTTTGGTTAAAATAAAATAAATTATTGCTAAAATTTTAGAATATATGCTAGATCTATTATATGATAAGTTTTTTATCAAAATAAATTTACAAAAAGTTAAATTATTTTATTTGTCAATTATTATTTTATTCCAATTAGTATCCTTTGTTTAAATAATTTTATCTTGCTGAAATTTAGTAAAGCTTGCTATTTTATTATTTAATAATTAAGAAAAAAAAATTTTGTGGAGAGTTAATCATTCTTACATTATTATATACATACTAGTTATAGTTTCTCTTAAACTTCAAATTATATATCTTGCTGAAATTTATTTTATTGTGCAATAGACTATTGTGAATTTATTTTATTATTTTATATTTTTTCATGTAAAAATTGGTTATACTCTCCCCTTGGGAGTACATATTATTGTAGAGTTATACTCTCCGGTTATAGGAGTATGGTTTGTAACATATTTAGAATTTAGTGGATTCTAGCGAAGGGGTGGCTAGGCATGGACGTAGGCCGACTTTGGGATTTTGCCGAACCACATAAAAATTATGTGTCTATTGTCTCTCTTTACTTTACTGTACTTTATTTTTTTCTTTGCATTGAGAATTATATCTTATCATTGTAAAATTAAAAAATTAATTTCTACAAAAGTTAAAATTTAAGATTTAACTTTTAAAATTTTTAATAACTTACTTACATACATAGAGAGTTTGTGGTATGGGCACTTTCTCAATGTATCTTGAATATCTCTTAGAATCATATAATATATAGCATCCAATACAACACAATTTGATATTTTGACATGCATTCTATCTATTTTTGTTTAGTAGAAGTATTTTGATAAGATCTTTTGTGTCTAATCATTCTAGTTGATTATTGAATCATCATGCAATGAATTTAGCTCTTGGCCCTATCCTTTAGTAAGAAATGAGCATAAGTTCAGTTGAATCATCTTATAAGATACTCCATTATAACTTGAAGGTGAAATAGATCCCTAAGAAGTTAGTGATATGTGTTCCAACCTTCAAAGTCTAAATCCTCAAATTAAGAGCTCTATATCATCTATAGAGTTGAAAGCTTAATGTTAAAATTATTAGCTTGAACTCCAAGTTTGATAATTACTTTGAGAATGCCATGTACAATAAAGGGTGTGTAACCACTCAAGCCCTGCACCTTTATGGTTATGCTTGTAGCAACCTTCATGATTTGCCATAGTAAATTTCACATAACTTTTGGTTTGACTTCTCATTGTAACTTCTCTCAAGAATATTCTTTTGATTTTTAGGTCCAAAAATAATGGTGGCTCCCCACTAAAATGACACAAACACACTATAAGAGATGCCTTAAAAATTTTTTTTTTTAAAAAAAATTGTATTCAAAGTCAGATAAAATTAACTTCATATCATTATTGGTGTCCATAATCCCCAATAATGACATTAAACATTTAGTATGATTTAGACGTCCATATGAATACAAGGTCGCATAAGTAAGAAAGTGATGAATAAGAATATCATTCCACATATATTATGAGTTAAAAATTATATTCTTTTTAACTTTCTATGAATAATCAAAATAGGGTGACAATTGACATAGAAATAGGAAAAAAATTGCTACTGGCAAAATGATAGAAACTTATTGAGTTGTAAATCAAATAGGCTAGGTCTAAGGATTTAATTTTATGTGGATAATTTCAATTAATAAGGCTAAAGTGTAGTTGGGAGACGCATAAAATTTTGCCATTATTAGATTTATAGTGGCTCCTACCTTTTTCTTAAAAGCTTAGGGCCACTAATATCATTAGGCAACCTTCTTTTTTTCTAAATGATAGATTTAATATATTAAAATTTCATTAATATAGTACAAGTGATCTATAAGATTATGCAATTTTAAACCTTTTTTTATCCTATTATTTATCATTATATTTTACTCACGCAAAGTTCATTCTCCGCCTCTTTATTTTGAACAAACCTCCTAAACCCTAAATTAATGGCTGATCAATTAAGAGTCCGGAAGCTTATGGTGAAATATGCAACAATATGAAATCACAAAAGCTTCAAAAATGATATTGAAACAAATCAATAAAAATAAATTTATTTACATAAATATCTAGAAATTTTAAGAATTGGCACACCAAGGGGGATTTAAAAATTTTTTAAAAGAAAAATTAAATCAATTCTTTATTGTTCAACAAGGGAGATGTTTAATAGAATAAAACCAAAAATCAAAAAAATCAAAGAAAAGAGTTGCGAAAAATAAACATTAAAAAGAAAGAGGGCACCAAAATTTATAGTAGTTTGACCTAGACCTACATCCACATTTCAATTCTCCTCTAAAATTCACTATCTCTTCTTTAGCACAACAAGCCAAGGAGAAAACCTCTCTCTCCTTAATAGGTAATGGAGAAACCTTATACTTCCCCTTTCAAGGCTAGAAGGATGTCACTTGCTCTTCAAGGTACAACAAAATTTCTTACAATAAAAATCTTACACAAATTATGAATTAGAAGAAAATCTCAAGTTAACACATATGACTTCAAGGCAAGGTGAATGAAAAGATTAATTAAAATAAAAATATAACCTTACCAACACAAGATCCTTAATAAAAAAAAAGAAGAAGAGAGAAATCTCTCAATTTTCTCTTAAGCTAAACACTCTTTTCTAAGCTTCCTTTAAATTTTCTCACCTTCAAGCACTTTGAGTAGATTCCACAAAAAGAGTATTTATAAGAAAACTGAATAAAAAAAACTAGAAAATTAATTTTTAAAAAGTCGGTCCAATCATATTACATAATTCAACATAATACTATATGATTAGTTCATTTTATTAGGGTTAGGGACTTTGGGCGATATGATTGTCCTAATACGTCATTATTCATCGGATGACCACGATCATCAAATAATACAATCTAAAAATTCTTATCTATTTGTTTGTCCTATATGAACTCATCGTGTAATACAAACATATTTTGAAAAAAAAAATCTCAAAAATTAAATCCCACAGATCCTAAATTAAAATCGAGTAACTACTAAATAAGTTTGCACCGTACGATTAATATCGTACTGTGAGATTAATCAAATTAGAATACATTTGTAACTAATTGACTTCCCAATGACTAAAATAATTATCAAAAATGAATAATCATACAATGTGATTAGTTCAAATTTAACAATTTTAAGAGAATCACTTTAATTATGATGGTTGTTTGCAAATATGAATAATCACATAGTACGATGCAGATCGTACTGAATGATTTCTCTTAAACAAATTTTAAATTTTAAAGAAAAAAAAATTTGTTTATATTCTTTCAGGTGTGTGTGTGTGTGTGTTTGGTAGCTTTTAATCATTCACATGCTAAATGTATGGAGACAAAATAAAATATAAATACTAAAAATAACAACATAACATTTGGACTTGACTTGAGTTTTTTGGCATCATTCAATCCTCATTTTAGTCTTTATGGGCTATTTTTTTATCAAAATTTTGAAAATTAACTATTGTTTGTCCTCTCATAGTTAATTTTAATTAGGCTGCTTAATTATAGTTTCTATATTGAAAGCATATCACAGCCTGCACACACAACTGATTAAGGAAAATAATTATTTAACTAAAAATATTTGTGATCATCAAAACTTAGAACATTATGTAAGAACTCATAGAATTTGGTTCATGTTGAATTGAAAGAAAATAATAGAATCTCAACTATAAGCTAAACATGAAAGTTAGTAGAAAAGTCAATTCTATAAGCCCTCACTTCGCTTTGTCTACATGAACCTAAGAGTTTATTAGGATGTGCTTGGGTTAATAAAAAATTTGTTAAATATGGGAGAATGTGTTAGTTGAGCCTAAGTTGACCAAATTAATCTTAAATAAGCCAATGTGATCAAAGACATAATTTATTAAAACAAATGGGTCAAAAAGTAATGATAAAATGTTATTCATAGAATATACATTTGTATTCTTACCTTAGACTATATAGTTCGGTCAATAGACTTTAATTGATTAGGTTTGACTCAATTTAACTCATTATTTAACCAAAATAGGTCAAATGAGTTAAAATAGGGTTAATCATTATGAATGATCTAATTAATTGGAGTTGAGCATCATTACAATATTCTAAGTATGATTTTAACCAAATCCCATCATGGTTGACAATGGGTTTGGCCAAAGTTGGTCAAATATTTCAAATCCAAGCATAAACCCCAACATATACTTTCTAAAATAAATTTGTCTAATCATATGCTCAAATTAAATCAAACCCAAGAAAGGATATTAGAAATACAGCCACACTTTGTTTCAACTCATTTGAACCATTTATTTCAATTAAATAAGTCCAATGTTTCAATGTGTCTAAATCGGATACATTTGGAAATTGTTCGAATCTAACCAAGAGTATAATTAATCATTATAAAATTACTCAATTTTAATCTTTATTGGCTTTAATCACTCCCTTCACCATGGTTAACCAAGTTATAGTAGCAAAACTTAAATAAAGTTAGGTAAGTAAAAAAAGAATATGTTTAAATGTACTTAACCAATTTGAATTTTTTTTAAATAGGGATAAAGTACACTTGCCTAGCTCAGTTAAATGATATTAAGCAACTCCCTAGCCATTGATTCCACCACATAATAGCCAAGGGATCTATGTATGATTAACCATAGGTTTACCAAGGTTATGTTGAAATTCGAGTTCTACACAAAAGCTTCCATTCTACTTTTACATGATAGAGAGAAAAAAAAAACCACTGGGCTTCTTGTTTTCACTACACAGTCTTCTAAGTCTTTAGGAAGAACTATTCCTAGCCAAATTGGATTAATCAAGAGATTAAGTAGTGTAGAAAGAAGCTTTGTTAAAACTATTTTAAGCCTCGCAAGCTTATTCTTTAACGTAAATACTAGCTTCACTCACGGATCGAGAAGCCATTGCATTGAGTTCTCAACCTTCACAAGGTGAAAAACCTCTCAAAATTGAGCCCTCTTCCTCCTAATTATTGCATAATTAAGTTATATTTATTTTATATTTAGATCCAATTTTAGCTCAATTAATAGTCCTAGGTCCTCTAAATAACCCAATTATAATCACTTAATTTTATACAATTGTGAAGGGAAAACTTACATTTGTGGGGTCATGTGAACCAAAAGTAGACCCAAAATGCTTTATTGAGTTGGACTAGAGATAAGAGATGAAGGGATATTTCTCAGAATTTTTATTTATTTTGAATTTGTTATGATTTTAATTTTACTTAATATTATATTAATTTTTGATTATAAATATTTTTGAAGTATGAGAAATATAAAAATAATGCCACTAAATTCTATTAATATTTTCTATTTTTAAAATTTTATAATTTTAATTTTAAGTATTAAAAATATAAAATATATATCTAAACGGAATTAGCTACATGTTGAAATTTTCATTTATGCCCTCAAATGTCCGTATGGTTAAATTATGCATTTTGTAGATAATCCATGCTGATTTATGCTTAACTCAATTTATTTGGATTTATTTAATATATTTTTATATTTTTGATAAATAAATATTAGATTTTTAAATTTTTAAAAATAAAAATAAATTAAAAATGTTAAAATTCAAAATATTTTTAGACATGACATATTATCTCATAGCATGGATCCATATGATTTATTAAAAATCCTACATGATAAAATATTTTTTGAAATTAAAACTTGATTTTCTTAATTAAAGATATATTTTAAAAATATATGTAAAATGAATTTGTATATTCTAAATTACTTAGAAATTCAAATCGTTTAAATTAAAATTTTACTTAAAATCAATCCATAACATAAATTCTTAGAACACATTGCAATCATACACATCCTTGAGCATCATAAAGTTCCACTTCACATTAGATCTAATTTTATTAATTTTATTTCAATTTGTTGAAGGCTTGGGCTTAATTCATATGAATTGAGTTTCGCATATTATTATCTAAGCACATTAACTAATTTTTCATTATTGGTGAGGGAACATATAATCCTAAAATTGCCTCCATGTTTGAATGGTTCTCCCTAGTGCCTAGGTCTAAGTGATATTAACAATTACTAATCATTTTCATTAGCCTATTATGTTTGCCTAGTTTGCATTATGCTTCATGCTTTATATTAAAATATTTTAATATCTTGACTTGATTACATAACCTTAGTTATCTTGATTTATCCCATAGCTTGGTTATACATCCTTAACTAAGCTATATGTTATTCCTTAGCAAATCTTTTTCAAGAATTCTTTTGAGTTCAACCATATTCATTTGGTTGAATTTTAGTTTGACTTAGTTACATATATTTTACTAATTCATTTAGTAGTTTGAGTACCCACTATAATTGAACACTCTTAGTTTTGAGTATACATCTCTATTCAAGCCTTTCCTTTTTCAAGTAGTTTATTTATATATGGACTTATCTTTCTCTTGATATTCATCTAGAGCCTTTTCATACTTCAAGTCCCTTTACTAAATTTAGATATTTGAATCTTGAGCCTAATAGTGCATTCAACTATCTCAATCCATGTTATTGCATAGACATATATTTGAAATTTTATTAACACAACTTAATTGAAGACAATCTCTTTAGTTTTAGAACTTAATATACTCATGATAAAATGATTTTTATCTCAAAATAAAAATCACTTTACCAATAATATATATAAATGTTGGAGTGTTATATATATTGGAATCAAATAAGATGGACCAAAACTCATACCTTGACATTTATTTTACTTTACTAAATTGATTATTAATAAAATATTTATTTAAGAAAAAAATAGCCATTTTTAATCAAATTTGTTCTCTTTATATTGCTTGAAGAAAGAATAGAGTATCACTAACCAACAATTAAAAACTTTAAGCACTAGCATATGTTTCATGACATGACACAAATTACATACTATAGAAGTTCTCTCAGTTAAAGTTAGATAATTTGCATTGAATATATCTTCCATTAGGATATAGCCTAACATAGATACCAATTTTAATACACTAAAGTGTCTTAGCATACTAGTTGGTGGCCATCTTTTTGCTGAATAGCTAGGTTTGCATATAATTGAGTTATCTCATTCTTTTTTTTTTCTTTTATAGGCAATACTTATACAAACAAAGATCACAAGCCTCTAATCATTCCAACCTTCTTTTTAATTTTCTTCTATCTAAAATTCTCAGTTTTATGTATTAGGATCACCTTCTCAAAATGATATAATTTCTGGTTGTTGACAGAGCATCTAATGGTTGGGTTATATTGACTATCATGATAGTTAGGTGATTCATACTATTGTTAACATCCGATGATGAACTCATGGAGTCTTGACTAATATTATTTCTACTTTTTTTTTATCCTCTTTATCATCACTTATCACACTCTTGAGTCCATTATACTCCTTTTGAAGACATTGGTGATTCAAAGTTTATTATTGCATTGACTTTTCATGTAAAGAGGTAATGATTTTTTTGGTCACTCTAATTTAACCTTTATCTTCTGCTTTTATCTATCTAAAAGCATAATTTATTCTATTTAAATAACAACCTTTGAATTATAATTTTCTTTGTTACCCTAGTCAAATAAAAAAGCATGTTTCATTATTTAGAGTTGACATTATCAAGTGCGCTAACCTTAAAGAATTGAGTCTTTTAGAAGTTGGAGTAAGCCCACATTTTCTTAATATTTTTTCTTGACATTGAAGATATTACTTCTCATAAGTATTTTTAACAAGACTAGATAAAATATGTTGGACTTATCGTCATATACTTTTATCATTAACTTCTCTTATAAATATCCTATTTTCCCCTCAAATATTTATCACTATGCAACTATTTTTCATCACAATTACTAGTCGATGGCAATCTCTACCAACATGATATATGTAATGGCTTTCCTTCGCATCAACTCTTTGAAGACATCTTTTTGGCCCAACCCACTAAATTTTTTTAAATAATTAACACCAGGGATCTTTAACACACACGAATTATTTGATCTTTGTTATGTAAAAAATATTTAAATTATTATAAAATATTTTATTTTAAACTTTCATTTAAATTTAGTCTATGATGTTATTTGTGTGAAAATGTTAAATTATATGTAAAGTAAAATTTCACTAAAGAAAAGTCAAATGCAACATCATCATTACCTCCTTAGTTTTCCAAGCCAATAGAAGTTTAAGTTAAAGCAAGCATGTATGGCCATATTTTAAATATTCAAGAGTGATGTTTCATCTTTTAAATAAATAACCAAAAAATGTTATTAGCTCTTTAGTTTTTGATGTATAATTCTAAGGGTTTAGGATGATTCCAAAAGCATTTATAAATAACCACATTGGGATTCCATGTACCATTTTGTGTTTTATTTTGGTGTAATGATTTTAAATATCATGTAAGTTGAAAAATTAATAAAGTATTTTCACTAATTAAAATTAGAATGAAGAGTGCTACTCCAAAAGTTCCCTAGTTGGGTGACTTGCAAAACACCCCTTCTTAATGAAAGCCTTTTCTTTACTATATTAATTTTATTTTCTATGATCTCTTCATGCTATTTAATTCCTTACACCAACTTAAGTATTATGGACCTTTTATTTGTGTTCAAACCCTTCCTTTTATTCTTCTTAACTTAAACTAACATGTGAAAATCAGTTCAACTACTTAGCTTTCTCCAACTCTACACATTCCAAAAAATTTATGTTACAACACTTGAAAACTCTTACCACTCTTTACTTTTAAAGCTATCCATATGCGTGTACTATGCATATCTTCCATATAAACCCCTCTTAATCTCTATGTAATATTAGTATTCTAAAAGCAACCTAAAAGCCTTCCCTTTATAGTTCTTGGCCACACCAAACCTAGCTTCTCAAAGTTTTAAAGCCTCAAATCATTCTTAAGAGGTCCTCTTATATTCATCCACTACAAATAAAATCTATCTCAATATTCCATTTTAATTTCATCATACATACTTCATTATTTGCTATCTTGAGTTCTTAAAGATACTCAAATAAAGGTACTATAGGTGCACCAAATAAATGTTAGTGTCAAGCTCACACCAACTTTTATGATTCATTTGTGTTGGCCAATTGTTCTCTTCCAACAAGGAAACTTATTTTCTTTGATTTTTAATTGAGTTATTTTGTTTTATTTCATTCTAGCTTAAAATTAGGATTTAAATTAGCTTATTGGTTGACAATATTCAAATATTTACTCAGGTTTAATGATGAACACTACTTGCATGCCAAAATCTTGGAGTTAACCATTTGAAAAACAATTTTTGAGGGAACTATAAAGGAAAAAAAATATGAAGACTACCCTTATTGAAATAAGTCCCTATATATATATATATATATATATATATATATATATATATATATTATCTTTTCTTCCATTAGAGAAGATGAACAACAAAATTAGGAACATTGCCTTGGTCTTAAACCTTAACCTCTATAATTGAGATTTTTAAAGAAAAAGTGAAGGGCGATGACATTTGAATAATAAAAATCAAATAATAGGAGATGTTCATAAGATATCATTCAAGTAATGACAATCATGCAACAATGATCAAGTGATGTTGATCAAGCAATGCAATTTGAGATGACAAATGTTGGATAATGATGGTGGTTGGCATCAATTGTAGGATTGGGCTATAAAATTATTCAAATATTTTAAAATAAGGTCTATTTTGAGTGATATTTTGATCATTTTAATTAAAATAATTAACACTCTATTTTTGATCATATTGATTTTCTCAATATTGATAATTCTTTTAATATTTAAGAGCATTAATGACTTTGATATGAATGATTTTGGAGATTCCTATCATTGAGCTTATTTAAATTTTAAGAACATAAAATTTGAAGAACGTTTGATTCAATTAATATCACAAAATTTTGACTTTAAATGTTTTATTATTATTAGACTCATCTTATCAAAACATTCATTTATATATATATATATATATATATATATATATATATATATATATATATATATATATATATATATATATATATATATAAGTGCATTGAGATTTATACTTAATTAAATGAAATTTTTGATGACATACTACATATATTTAAATTTTTATTAATATTTAAATATCATCAAATCATTTAAATAATATCTAATTAATTATAATAATTTTAATTAAAATTTTTATTTATAATATTAGTATATTGATAGATGTGTTGCCGTGCTAATTAATTTTGTCTTTCCTCTTATCTTCTCATTTTATAATATCCATAAGGTTATCTTTGGAGCTAACCTCGTATAAATATGTCAACTTGCTCTCAGTTTTTGATTTATTCATTAGATTGTTCCTATGCATGTGTGAATATAATTCTTAAGTATTTATATATCTAACACTTTATGTTAGATATCTATTTGAAAAGATGCATTATATATGTAAAAATTAAAATTTAGATGTTAGATATATAAATGCATAAGAATTATGAAGTATGTATGTTCAATTTAGAGTGATATTTTGATGATATTTATTAAAATAATTAATACTCTATTGCATGATTTATATTGATTTTCTCAATTTAGATAATTCTTTTAATATTTAAGAGCCTTAATGACTTTGTTATGAGTGATTTTGGGTTACAAGATTCCTATCATTTATATGCTTATTTAAATTTTAAGAACATGAAATTTGAAGAACGTTTAGTTCAATTAATATCATAGAATTTTGACTATAAATATTTTTTTATTATTGTTAGACTCATCTTATCGAAACATTTATTTTATTTATATATTTGCTAAAATTAGAATTCAAATAGTCCAAAATTTAATTCAATTTTTTTTGATATATAAGTTGCATTGAGATTTATACTTAATTAAATGAAATTTTTTATGAGTTAATATTTAAATTTTTATTAATATCTAAATATCATCAAATAATTTAAATAATATCTAATTAATTAAAATATTTTTAATTAAATTTTTTTTATAATTATGATTAGTATATTAATAGATGTGTTACCAGGGCGGAGTGCTAATTAATTTTGTCTTTGTGATCTTACCTTCTCATTTTATAATATCCATAAGGTTATCTTTGGAGCCTAACCTCGTATAAATATGTCAACTTGCTCTCATTAGTTTTGATTTATTCATTAGATTGATCCTATGCATGTGTGTAATATAATTCTTAAGTATTTATATATCTAGCACTTTAATTATCTAATACATATATGAAAAGATGCATTATATATGTAAAAATTAAAATTTAGATGTTAGATATATAAATACATAAGAATTATGAAGTATGTATGTAAAATCGAGGTGGTTGAATTAATTTTTATATATGTAAATTGGGCACGTCATCATTCCCCCAACCATATGATTTAAGTTGAAATGATGAATTTCATAATCTTAAATTCTAAAATTCCACATGCTGCTACTATACGCTACGCATTGAGCGACCTAACGACTAGCCTTAATCGAAAGTTCTCTCTCACTTATTAGGAGGGGTAATTAACTATAGGTGCTTACGCTTATAGGAAACCTGAAATCATATCTAAAATCCTCACAAAATGAGGACGAAATCTCTAGGTAGTGTCTTATCTACTATCTCATCTGTCTTCTGAAAATTTCACCGACACTTCAAATCATACTCTTTTCATTTATCGAGAGGTCGATGGTGAATTTTCAGCCCACACACTCTTTACTTTTAAAGCTATCCATTGAATACTTGTACTATGCATATCTTCCATATAAAACTCCTCTTAATCTTTATGTAATATTAGTATCCTAAAAGCAACTTAAAAGTAGCCTTCCCCTTTATAGCTCTTGGCCATGACTAGAAACTAGCTTCTCAGAGCTTTTAAAGCCTCAAATCATTCTTAAGAAGTCCTCTTATATTCACCCACTACAAGTAAAATGTTATATTTCAATCCCCCAATTTGAATTTCATCATACATACTACATTATTTGTTATCTAAGTTCTTAAAGACATTTGAATAAAGGAACTATAAGTGCACCAAATAAATATCAGTGTCAAGTTCACACCTCCAACTTTTATGATTCATTTGTGTTGGCCAATTATTTACTTCCAACAAGCCAACTTCTTTTCTTTGGTTTTTAATTTAGTTATTTGGTTTTATTTCACTCTAGGTTAAAATAGGATTTAAATTAGCTTATTGGTTGACAATATTCAAATATTTACTCAGTTCGCTTAGTGAACACTACTTGCATGCCAAATCTTAGTATTAGAATTAAATGACCATTTGAAAAAAAAAGTTTTTACCATAAAAAAAAAAAGTAAGAAGACTAACCTTATTGAGATAAGTCCTTATATGAAAAAAAATTATTGAAGCTTGTTCCTTTCTTCCATTAGAGAAAATTTACAATAAAATTAGGAACATTGCCTTGGTCTTAAAGCTTAACCTCTATAATAGAAATTTTTAAAGAAAAAGTGAAGGGTGATGACATTTAAATAATAATAAAATCAAATAGTAGGAGATGTTCATGAGATAGCATTCAAGTGATGACAATCATGCAATAATGATCAATAACATGTAATAATGTTCAAGCTACATTGATTAATTAATGGCTGTTTGAGATGATAGATATTGGACAATGGTGGTGGTTGGCATCAATTGTTGGGCAGGGCTTTTAAAACAAGGTCTATTACGTATTTTGAAAATGGCGATCTATTTAGAGTGATATTTTGATGATATTTAGAAACTTAATATTTAAAGCCTTAATGATATGAGTGATTTTGGGTTACAAGATTCCTATCATTTATATGCTTATTTAAATTTTAAGAACATGAAATTCAAGAACCTTTAGTTCAATTAATATCATAGAATTTTGACTATAAATGTTTATTATTGTTAGACTCATCTCATCTAAACATTTATTTTATTTATATATTTGCTAAAATTAGAATTCAAATAGTCCAAAATTTAATTCAATTTTTTTATATATAAGTTGCATTGAGATTTATACTTAATTAAATGAAATTTCTTATGACATAATATTTAAATTTTTATTAATATCTAAAATCATCAAATAATTTAAATAATATCTAATTAATTATAATAATTTTAATTAAAATTTTATTTATAATTATGATTAGTATATTAATAGATGTGTTACCGGTAGTGCTAATTAATTTTGTCTTTCCGATCTTACCTTCTCATTTTATAATATCCATAAGGTTATCTTTGGAGCCTAACCGTATAAATATGTCAACTTGCTCTCATTAGTTTTGATTTATTCATTAGATTGATCCTATGCATGTGTGAATATAATATAATTCTTAAGTATTTATATATCTAACACTTTAAGTATTCGACATATATTTAATGGACCCTCAAATTTCATTGAAGAATTTGCTATTTTCAAGTATTCGACATATATTTTTGGATGATTGAGATAATGTCATCCAAAAATAGGGGGCAACTGATATGACACTTAAAATACTAGTCGGCACCTAATCTTGATGTTAAAAGCAAGCTGATCCGAAGTTGAAACTGGTCGAGATCAAGTTATTAAAATATCCTTGGAAATTTTAGGATATCAGTTAAATCCCTAAATAGCTCTCAAATATAAAGTGTTTATAGTCAAATCGAGCGTCTCGACGAGCCGAATCCAACAAGCCCAAGATCTTACAATTCGACTTCATTTGAGCATTCAAATACTTAAAATACATCAAATGATCAAAGGAATCATTCTGAGCCATCCGATGAAGTGGAGTGGTTCGGATTTTGCATGTATTTACAGAGACTCCACTCCTCCAATCTATAAATAGCCCCTCATTCTTCATATGAGGGGAGCCAAGCAGGAGAGAGGAGAGAGCTTTAAAGAAGATCCTCCAAGCACCGTGCCACCACTCAACTGCGCCAACCACCGCCGGTCGCCGCGCCGCCGCCGATCCGCCGTCGTCTCGCTGTCGGCCATCATCGACACTACCACCGGCCATCATCATCATCATCATCATCAACATCGCCGCCGACATCGCCATCGACATCGCCATCAACATCATCCGACATCGTTGCCAACATCGCCGACATCATCAACATCGCCGCCAACATCGTCAATCCTATTACTAAGAATCGTTCCTTCTTACATACTATTCGTAATCCCGCCATCGGAAGATCCTGACTCCAAAATAAATATATAGTGGAAGCTTTTGCCGGGCAAGGCCTCGGTTCTTTTGAGGTTTTTCACTAAAAATTCTGAGTTTTCTTGTTCGCTTTAAATACTGGTTAAAGAATTCGAACTTTACTTAGTTATTCCTTATATATATATATATATATATATATATATATATATATATATATATATATATATATATATATATATATATATATATATATATATATATATATATATATATAATGAACATATGAGAGAATCAACATAAACAATAATAAATTTCCCACAAGTTGTTTCATAAAACAAAAAAGTCATACAAGTGGATAATCCCCAATCGTAAGATATCCAACCAACAAAGAACCATTGTTCCCCTACCTTAAGTAATTTAGACTACCTCCTCCAAATTAACTATTTTGGCAAGTCATAGGACCTTTATTAGAAATTTTGGAACTTTACGAGGAAAAGAAAAAAATTATTTTATGCTATAAAATAAGATTTAATCCCAAAGAAAATTATAAAATTACATGTTTACATCATCACATGCCAAAATTGTAATATTTTTAAGTTGAGTAGAAAACAATTTGTCCGATGGGATTAGTATTGGGTCATAACTTATAAGAAGATTCACATCTTATAAGCTTATCATTTTCTACACCAAATAGATATTTCATTACCTTCCTTCAAGATATATTATATATTTTTGTGGTTGTTATTCACATATTGACAAAATGATGAAAATATCTTATGCACTTTTACCCACATTTGTTAATTTGCTTCAAACATCAAAGTTTAAATCAAGCATTTTACAACCCAATGCATTTATATATGACTCAACATAAACTTAGGCTATTTTATGTTAGAATTTAACCTCGATCATATAAAAATACAAACTTTTACATATTTGATATATAAGTCTAATTTGTTGGTCCAACTTAGTCCTATGATATCAACTCTTATAGAGGTTATAATTAAGTCATATGATAAGCTTGATTTTTTCAAGCTATAAAAAAATCAATTTATTGTTGCACAACTCATTGCATTGCATGTAATAGTAACTAGATTAGTCATGAGTTCAATTAATAATTTATGTCAGAATTTAACACCATTTACTATGTTAAGCTACTATCATAATCCCATTATATTTATATGTCAATTTATGAGCATGATTAGATTCTTCATGATTGGAATGATGAATATTGTTTGAAATTGTTGAAGAATTGTTGGAAGGTGATTGTAGTTGAGTGTATTCTTCCAGACGAGCTTGAACAAGATGTGGCAAAAGTTTGTCTATAATCTTGATGTCATCATGATGAGTCACTTCCTTGGAGGAAAAGGGAGGACGTGGAAAGAGTATAAATCATTGGCAAAGGAGGCTGGTTTCTCGGTTTCGTGAGCCATTTATATATTTGCGTGCACTTGGTTATGGAATTCACCAAGTAGGTGAACTATTATGAAGAATATATTCATATATATATATATTGTATGTTATTTATGTTATGTTTGACCATGCATTGATGCATTTCTCTTGTTTCTCTAGCTTAGTGTTTGTGTTTCATTGCATGCTACAATTCTCTTGTTTCTCTTGCCTAGTGTGTGGTTGCATCTAAAATAAATATTCAAGAAAAATGAGTAGTATCTTTATGTTTATTTTCCACATCCTTCATGTGTAAAATTTTTTTCTTGTTGTTTGTTGTTAAACTCATCATACTCATTAGCATTATCATGACTATTAGATATCTATTTCATCGTAATGTTTTTAAATTTTTCACAAAATAACAAGACATCTTTTTTTCCGTTCTTCCTTATGAAATTTCTACCATCTACTAGCTATTAGGGGGTGAAATATTAAAAGTAAAAAAAAACCTAATATGTTAATAAATGAACACATGTTAAAGTAGAAGTATAGTTAATGCACAAGAGCCACTATCATTAATATACAAAGAACATAATCTTATTTAGCTTTCAATAAAAGATTAATCTTTTATTTTTACATGCATTCTGATATTAATCATCTTATTGATATATCTCTCATAATTGTTAAGTCACCCAAACCTACAAAAATAAACTAACATACATATATCACTATTACATCTAATAAAAAGGTATTGTTAAAAAAAAAATTGAGCCAAACTTTTCTTTTTTTTTCTTCTTTTGACAATAAGATTTTTTTGACTTTCACTCTATCTAGATTAAGTAAATCCGTGTGATGTCCAAGAAATATTAACTTGTTCTATATAATGGAGTGTACATTTTCTTAAAGTCATCATGATAATTAAGATAAGGTGACCACTTAGGGTCATCACACTTCATTATTATGGAGGTCCTATATAGGGTCTTTAGCTTACAATATAATGCATAAGCTTGTCAATTTGTATACAATTATTTCTTGTTGGCATCAAAATCCCTTACTAGATTATGGCTTATTGCCAACACAATAGCCTATTAAACTATAAGTTTTCTGATATATATATATAGTAATCTCTATTGTTGTGGATAGGATTTTTCATAAAGTTCAAGCATAGTATTCTCCTCTATTTTTTGCAATTAATAAAATGATAAATTAAAAAAAAAGATGATGAAAACTTAAACATGTACATATAATAACTTATTGATATGTTCAAGTACTAGGAGGTTATCAAGTGAAATTATGCCAAAATGGCAATAAATAAATTTTATTGCAAGAAATTTTGTTGGAATTAAAGTCACATCGACCAATATGGTATTCATCCTTATATTACAAGGCATCGATCACCAAAACCAAAGATGCTAAAATTAACTAATGATTTTATACGTAATTACATATTGCTTATTAATTATAATAGCATTCATGAAAAGCTTAATTTTAATTTACATTATTAATTCATTTAGATTGGTGGTATCTGGCTTCTAATATTTTAACACCTATCTCTAGAAAGCATTCATGACCACCAAGCAACCCCACATTGCAGGAAACAACCACATTCATCGGATACCTAATAAGGTGCCCTTGCAATGAAGTCATTTGCTTCTCAATACCTAGTTTTCATCAACTATCTTATTCACTGCTTATACACAAGCCAAAGTCGATGGATTTTTAAAGCAAAGTTGAAACATTCTAAGATGTTCAACCCAAAGAGATATGCTATGTCCATATACCTACAAGATGAAGTAATAAATCAAGTTATAACTAATGAACATTGCTTAAAATGATATTCACTACTATAAATGATGACATTACTAATGGAGTTTTCTTGTGGCCTTCTAGCCACTAGAATTTTCATCATGTGAACATTTCGACAAAAAAAAATTATGTTAAAAGCTAATAAATATTTTGATGGAAAAAAATAATGATGGCCAAATGTTAGTAATTTTGATGGAGTCATGGCCTAACAAAAAATTATGTTGGAAACTTCACAAACATTAGTGAAGTCATGGTGTCACAAAAAATCATGAGAATTTTAACAAAGATAAGTAAAAGCTTTTAGCTAGCCATAAGAAAAATTGAATTGTGAGTATAGCTTTTCAACCAAAACTCCTTCCTCTTTGTCTGTCCTAACTCTTGAACGAGATGACAAGATCTCTCGTCCCCTTTCTTGCCGTGAAACTACTTACATATTTTAGTGTTATTTAATATATACTCTCTTCTAATTATTTCAATGTCTTTTTAGATAGTTACCATATATTTTTTATTTCATCATTTAGAGTTTTGTCTAGGGTTTAGACTCAAATCTAAAACTTAATTTTGACAACGCTATTCTTTGTTTGACCCAATGAAGTTTACTAAATTTGAATTTAAGACAAAATTTATGAAAAATGAGGTTTAGAATTTTGGAGAATTTAAAGCTATCTATTTTATATATGACAAGATTTAGGTTAAATCATGCTTATGTCCTACTCAAATCTTGCTTCACTCATTACCCCTACTTCTTCCCCTTCCAACCCGCACCTCCACCATAGCTAAATGATTTTCTATTTACTTCTTGATATGACACGAAATTCCACTACCTAATTTTGATGTCGAATAACTGACTCGAGTCAAGACTAACCATCAAACACTTAAAATATAATTGAAAACTTTGATATCAGTCGGCTCCTAAATATGGAGTGTTTATTGTCTAATCGAGCATCTTGACAAGCCAGATCTAGCATGCCTAATATCTCCTAATGTTAACTTCATTTGAGCATTCAAATACTTAAAATACATCAGATAATCAAATGAATCATTTCGAGCCAGATGAAGTGGTTTGAATTTTGCGTATTTATGGAGGTGTCACTCCCATAATCTATAAATAGCCCCTCATTCTTCATATGAGGGGAGGCCAGACTAAAGAGAAGAGAGAGCTATGAGGCTTGAAGAACCTCCAAGCATAATCGTGCCACCAATCGACTGTCCCCGACCACCGCCACCGGCCACCGCCACGAATCATCATCGTCGCCGACCACCGTTAGCTGCCGCCATCAGCCACAACCACCGATCATCGTCACCACTGCCACCGCTACCACCGTGATCACCCACCGTATCCTCCCACGACATCGCTGCGACCACCGCGATCGCCACCACGCCGGTTGCTGGACCACGGCCGTTGGTCACTGCCTCACCACCGCTGCCGACCACGCGCCGCTATATTGGATTGTTGGTTACATCGACTGCCGCCGGTCACCACCGCCCTACACACTGACTTGCATATCACCGACACCGCTATTCACTATCGACGATCGCCACTAACCACTATTTCAACCTAACTACTATCAGCGCAGCTATTATCACGATGAAATTTTGTCGTTTTCACATACAACTCTATAATCCCATTATCAAAAAACTTAAATTTTGTACTTCAAAATAGATATATAGTCGAACATTTTCTTGTTAGCCTGATTTTTCCTCTTTTCGAGATTTTTCTACCAAAAATCCTAGAGTTTCTCGTTCTCTCTTCAAATATCACTCTGTGTGTGTGTGCTGGATTTCTCAACAAGGCTAAGACATAAAGTTTTATTCTACCACAACTGGGTTTCTAGCACACATCAAAATTGCATAAACAAATCAAGGGTAAAAAAAGGTTGAGCAAAGGTGGCCCTTAAGACAGAGAAACATGAGGGAATGATAATGCAATTAAGTTTCTTAGTAAGGCCTACCTGGCACCATGAAATACACTAATTTTGAGAAAAAACTTTTTAGATATTGGCCATGCACACTTCTTATAAGTGTAATAGGAAGGCCTAATACTCCTCAGATTCCCCAGGCATTAATTTATATTAAATAATTTTAATGATATTACACAAATTATGTAATCAGAATGCATATGTAAGCTTACATTATTTGTATCAATTTTACGATACTTAAGGATATTAAAACTATGGATGTTACATTGTGTTAATGATAGTAAATGGATATCAATGATTAGAGAGAGGCCTTGGAAGTATAATAGACTACTTCTCAGACACAATGGAATCATTGAAAACTTTATAAGTAGAGTCGAGTACTTTATTTCTATTACTTCACAACAATCATCTTTTATGAAGCAACATTTAGATGCCCATGTATGATGCATAAAAATTAGGTTATTTTAATGTCAAATAGAGTGCATGTTGATTTGTATTGAAAGGGATTTCAACCAAATTATTAGATTTGGATAGCACATCGTGAGTGTGAACCTCACTTTGACAATCATTACACTACATCAAGTATCAATCATGAGGAGATGGTCTTTAATGTAGCTAGACCATAAATTCAGGAAAATTTTAAAAAAATACCTAATGTTGAAGTACAAAAGTTTTATGACTTACGAACACGACAAAAAACTATTGTGGCATGGATGCACCTTCTATTTTGAGTTATCTTTGGTTGTCAGATTATTAAGTGATGAAACAAATTTCAATATATCACATGAATTATTTAATCAGGTTGTCGGACAACTAAAGGAGACAACCCCAACAGAGAATTTAGTTCCAGCTAATTATTATCACACAAAATACTAATTTCAAAGTTATGATTATATGCACTTGAAATAGATTGTGCATCAATGATTGTATGCTTTAGTATTATAAGGTTGATGCATCACAAGTTGAATATAGATAACATAATGCACAAAGATATAAAAATTAAAGTAGGAGACATGATAAGTAGAAGGAGATCCCACAAAAAGGACTATTTTATATGCTCATCACATCACGTTTATAGAGACTATTTGCATGGATGAGTATTGTTGGGAATATGAGGTGGTATTGTACACAACCTTAAATTCTAGCCATCCATTAGATGCTGAGGCTTGGAAGCATTTTGATCGCACATACTCTGATTTTACTGTTGAACTGAGAAATTTATGTTTGGGATTATGTACTGATGGATTCACGCATTATAGTTAAGTTGTCACAACATACTCATGTTAGCCAATTGTTATAATGCTAAACAACCTTCCCAAGAGAACCGCATGATAAATCCTTTTTGTTTCACTCACTTATCATTCCTAAGCCACATAATCTTAAAGCCAAGATAGATGTGTACCATCAATCACTAATAGATGATTTAAAAGTTTTTATGGCAAGATGGTCTATTGACATAGACAGTCAGTGGATTTGACTTAGCTTATTCACACATCTGTTTGTGTTAATATATTTCAATTGTCTAGGATTAATCCTTTGAATCAAGTAATTCATAAGATCGATATATTATAAGGCTTAAGTTTGATGCTCTCATGTATTATAAAAAAAAATCTTTATTGAAGTACGCGACATGATTTAAGATTACTAAAGTTGAACTCTGAAGATGTTACTATGAGTACATGCGTCTAGAGATATTCAGAGTCTCATGCGCATAAGAGATGTTCAGAGATTATTTACTATAACTTGATAATTAATTTGTTTATTTTAAATTTAAAATTCAGTAAATAATTATAGACTTTTGTATAATGATGATGCGGTCCCCATTGTGGAATTCACTTGGAACACGGCTGGGGTAGATTAAAGCGGAAGGAGAAGAGAGTCTTTGTGAGCCTCATGTGGTGGAGAAAAAAAATCCAGGTTTTCCCACTGAACATGGGTCCTCGATTCACTGTTTAGGCTCATTATTTTAATTTTATTATTATTATTATTATTATGTTTTCAGCCTGGGGAAAGTGGGTGTCTGATAAATTTTAAAAAAATCTTCTTTACAAATTGATGTATGGCCATCACATGGACAGCAACAGTTTTATCTATGCATATACGAAATATTATAATGCTTTAAAATATATTTTAATATATATATCTTAATTTTATATTTATATTTCATGTGCCCACTTTCACATAAAGACAAACAGGCTGATTTTTTTTACTATATCTAGATAGACATATTATCTATAATATGAACATACTTCAGCCTCTTTCACTTAAGGATTTAAAAAAAAATGTTTTGACTCTTGCTTGCTAATTTCATCTCAATATTTATCAAAATTACACTATCAACTTTGTGCATATATAAATTTTTTTATCTAATTTTTAAAATTGATTACTTGCACTAGTCAATGCTCTTTGTGGGAAATTCTAACCATTTAGGTGTAGAATTTGATGATATCAAACTTCTTTTAAAGTATTTTCTTGCATTATAAAATCATCAATGCAGACTCTCTCATTAAAATGATTGATTTTTTTAATGATTTTAATTTATGCAATGAGTCTTAATCTTGATTTATGAAGCTTATATAGATGTCAAAAAATTTTGAGTTGATTAATTATTTTTATGTTTTTTTGTGATTTGATTTAATTTGATTTTAATTTTTTTTTGCTCAACTTGATTTTAGTGTGAATGAATTTTAATTTTGATTTGATTTTATTTTAAATTTGAGTTATTTAAATAGTTTCAATAGCCATCAAAGTAATTTATGTTTGACTCATATGATATTGTGTTTGATTACGCCGAGCATTAACAAATTTTAATTTGATTAATTTTATTTTTATTTTATTTTTATTTCATTTAGTATAAATTTTTTTACATTTTAAATTTATTTATTTTAGTCCATTTCCATCATAGCTGGAATGAGTTTGATGTTTAATCAATTTGATTTTGTTTAAAAGTGTTTAAATTTACCTAGTGTTCTTGGGCTATGTTGGGTCAACTGAGACCTACTAACCTAGCCTAGGTTAACTTTAGGATTTTGTTTCATTTAGTTTAGATTTAATTTTAGCTTTAATTTTATTTATTTTGATTTAACCTTGGGTTATGGTTTCCATCTAGCTACTAAGAAAATGTCCTAAGGGTTTATGTGAGGAAAATCTTACGTAGGATTGAGTGAGGAAAATCTTACACTAAGATTGAGTGGGTGATAAGATTGAACAATATAAGGTAAGGGGATGAAGATGTGTTAACCTCATTAAAAGTCGGATCAACATAGATGAGGTGCCTTATTACTATAAAGAAAAGAGAACTATAAGAGCTAGAGAAAGAGAGAGGATAATTGAGAGAGAACTCTTTTAAATTAATTTATTCATAATTTATAAATTGCCAAAATAATGTCCATTCAACCCCTATTTATAAATATGAAATGCTATGATTTCTTATCTATTGCATTAGAAAGTCTTTATGTATTGCCATTAAGAGAGAGAGAGAGAGAGAGAGATAAACTTTGATAATCTATGTGATTGTGTCACACTTATCCTCTGTATGCCAACTTACCAAGGATGTTTCTTTTGTGCTATAAAGGAGTAGTGTAGCATTAATCTTATGAAAATAGATTTATAAGATAAGTCTATGTTAAATTTTAAACTTAAATATAAACAAATGTTAAAATTTTTAACAAACTCATAATAAACAATTCTAACAACTAGAAAAACTAAACTAAAATAAATTTAAAATAATAGAATAGTCTGAAAATAATTTTCTTGGGTACATTAATTATGATTTCTATCTATGATTACTTCTAAAATCTCTTATCGTACTTATCCATCATGATTCTCAAATGACTTCTATTAAAATATTAAACCACCTAGTTTTCCCAACAAAAAAGTAATATAGTTATTATCGTATGATCATGTTGTCATGAGACCATAATGAATAAAATGGTTCTCGAAAAAGTACAATAAAATTTTCTCTATCTACATAACAGTGATATTTGATAAGGATGATGCTTAAATGACCTCTCATGGATTTCACTAATATGATGTGGCTAACATGCACCTATGGCTATCCCTATTCCTCTTAACACATCTAAAACTCTTTGGCTTATATTGGCCTAAAATCACATGCTCATCATCTAGCATCATCCCTTTTGCATGAATGTATATCATATAACTATAAAACTCTTTAGATAAATCTTGAAATCATATACACAATTAGTTTAATTTTAGTGAACATTTTTTTTTAAATAAGTATGAATGTTTCCTATAAAATGCACTAAGAATTTCTTATTTGAAGACATAAAACATCAAATCAAGAGAGTTTGTTTAGGGTTATAACAGGTGTATGTAAATGCATTTACAGAACACCTAGGAAAAAATTATATATTTTGAAAACTAAATCAATATTATAATTTTTCATTCTAAAAATATTAGATAATAACATTCTAACAACTATCACATTTTAACTGGTATAGTTATAAAAGTTTTTTTTTTCACTTGGATTAAATTTGATTTTATGGGTACAAATTAGTCTGATTAATAAAGGTCTTTAAAATTGTTACTAAAGTCATGCAAAATACCATGGGACAGCCTTGGATAGGCAAAAAAAAATATTATTTTCAACCATTAAAACTTTTAAAAAGCTGAAAGCAAGCTAAATAAATTTAAGATAAGTAGCTAGAAGGCAAATCTATGACAAATTTACCTTAAAAAGGAAATAAATGGTAGCCTAAATCTTGGATGGTATCATACAAGGGAAGATGTTGCAAGCAGATAAACATTAGGAGTGGATGTTAGAAAAATTGGAGATTAAATATCCTATTAATATTTGGAAACTCTAGATAAATTTGAATTTAACAAATTATTTTAAATTGATTATTAAACATATTTAAAGATATTTCTACTATTGTCTGCCAAATATTTTTAGCTCTTGAGAACCTACAACTCCACCTACATAAAAGTTTGTGTTTCAATTAGATTAACATCCTCTTCATATTCTTCCCCTAAGATTGTATTTCTTAATAAAAACTTTGGTGACCTACATTACATTACGTAGGGAGGTCTAGTGCATTAAATGGCTTTAAAATAACAAAGCGAATGTTGGGTTAGATAAATAGAGAAAAAAAAGAAAGTAGGGACAAGTTGTGACTATTTCTTGCTATGATTCTAATGTCTAAATGGTATTGATAACTTTTAACATTTGGGTAACTTGATATGTAAAGAAAATTCTAAGTAGGCTTGCTTTTATGGAATCATTAGAAGGTTATATTATAATAAGTGATAAATAAATGTGGCTCATTGAAGTTGATTGATTTGTACATTTAGTTCCCTCACATCCATGTTTTTATTAATTTTTCTCTAATACCTAAATTACTCTCATATTATAAGTTTAAGCTGGAGACCTATCAAGCAGACAAGAGGCTATGGTGTGAGAGACCTATCAAGTTGATTAAGCTGTACATTTACTTATTCTAGATTTTAAATTAGATTCAAGAATTAATTGCAAAGATGTTCCATAAAAACTGATTTTACAAGTAAACCTATTGTTGTCTATCATATTTTATGAGTTCTCTTACTTCCATTTTCCAAAATTTTCATGGTTCTAATATTATCTTTTTTTGAATATTTTTCTTGTAACTTATTATCTATAATTTGAACTTTTGCTATATAATTTTAATTTTTATAATCTAGCATTTAAAGGTCATAATAGTTTTTTTAAATATTTAGGATTTTGGTTTTAAATATGGCATTTTGAACTTACTAGCTTTTAAGAATTTATTGGCTCACATCCCTAATCAAAATTTACTTTGCTTATCTAATATTTTTCAAGATGAATAGTAGTTTATGCCATAGAGATTTTCCTATTTTGCATCACAAAAATTTCATTAAAATATTCAAAATTTTAAGAAACTATAAAGGGGATTATGATCCAAAGTTAAATGTTTAACATTCACTTACATGTCACAAGAATAATCATATACTGAAGTCACTAAATTAATGGAGATAATTAACTAGGATGCTTTTTTGAAATTTTAAATATATAACAACAAAAAATATGGTATATACTTTAATGACATACTTATAATTTATCTTAAATAATGCCACACCATTTGACAAGTTCCTCCCACAAGTAAATAATCTAACATTCACTTACAAGTCACAAGAATTAGGGGTGCACTCAATATTACTATAATTGGCTAAGACCATTATATTATGGGTGCTAAATTAAAGAAAAAAAATTAAAATAAGATGCCTTTTTAAAATTTAAAAAAGTGATAATAGCCAAGAAATTGTCATTTTAAAATTTGTGCATCAACATGAAATGTGGTTTATGCCATAGAGACCTATATGTAATTTATCTTAAATTGTGTCCTAGCTTTTATAATCATTTCCCTCCCAACATGCCCCTAATTTTTGTTCACTATGCCTTACTCTCCTTGGTCTTAACCACCCAACTTGTAGAGCCACATGCCCATTACATTATTGAAACACAAATCACTTCCATCTAGTTGTTAAATGATGATGCTTCTCATTACATCAATATTGATTTAAGGAATCTCTTTCCTAACACTTTGTATGATAGTCTTATTGTTGCTATAAATTAAAATGAAAAGTATGATAGGGGTCTAACATTTTTATCATTTACCTCTCAAAATTTTTTATTAAATAATATATTTTCTTGGGTATCTAGTATGAAAAAGTGCCATATTTTTATATATGTCAAATTTCTAGGAAGATTTACATAATACCACATAATGTTTATGCATTTATATATTTAACACCTAAAGTTTGATACTTACATATATAACATTTTACTATGCTCTAGAAAGTGTATTTCACTTTTAAAAAAATATATGATGATAGTATTTTTGATGTGATATTAAAGATTTAGGTGATATTTATGTAAATATTAAACTTTGGGTATTGGATATATAAATTTAGAAGAATTATATGGTATGTATGTAAATCCCACTTTTTATTCTTATGTTGTATTAATCATATTTATACCCACTACTTTACATTTGAAAGATCTACACATAAGATACTCCTAATAGGACAAACTAATGATGGTGATCATGAATGATCAATCTTTCCACACTAGTCACCTTCACTTGTTGTCTTTTCTCATGTTAATACACTTTGACTGATATCATTGATTAGGCCATCTATCTATCAATTTCAATTCTCAATCATATTAATTTCAAAGTTAATCTAAATTTGTCATTTTCACTATCACTGATAGAAGTCATAAAATTTTAATTTTTTCCTCCACTATTAAAGCTTATTAACCTCTCAAAATATTATTCTCAAATATGAGGACCTTACCCATCTAAGTATAAAATGATTTCAAATGTCATATGATTCTTATAGATTATTAAATTAAAATAGTTGTTGTTCATAATATCCCTCTTGCTACTCCACCAATGCTTACTCTTCAATGTTGCTTTGCGCTCCTTGATCCAACTAACTATAAAGTTATTGTGGACAATCTATAGTGCCTAGCTTATATGCACCTAAACATAAGTTTTGTGATTAATAAATATTCTTAATTTATGTACTATATCACAACTAGTCATTGGACTATAACAAAATAATTATTAAGGTTTATATGAGACTCAAATAATCATAAAATTCTTTTCATGATGACTCAACATTAGAATTTTATGCATTTTCTAATGTTAAGCGGGTAGCTAATAAATATAACTTTCACGCAAGTTTCCAAGTCATATATATTACCAACAAATCTCATCTCTTAGAGTGCCAAAAATAACTTGCATAGCTTACTACTCCAATGAGGTCGAATACTATTATGTTGCCACATAATTCAATGATATTGGGTCTACTCTCTTCTCACCAAACATAACATCTACCTTGTTCAGTCTCACTATTATTACAAATTTTTAAATTTTTAAAATGTTAGATCAAATTTTTTGACAATTACTAAATTGTCAAGTTGAAAATGTATCTTTTTCACAGCAGATTCTCCAAAATATAATCAGAATGTAGTTTCCAAATGATATTGCAATGCATTTTCCCATTACATTGCACTACCACCGTTGCTCCAAATGCACCTTAAATCATCTTCATGCACTCATTTCTCCACATTAAATGGTACGATGAACTCTCTAATCCAAGATCTATTTTGATGAGACAATAAAGAAATAAATACTTTATAATTAATTTCATTCCTTATTTATAAAAATTCTCTTTCATATGCATTTGATCCTAACTTTATTTACAATAGGATAATTATAATATGCCTAAAGTGAATAATTTATGGATATATATTCTTATTACTCAATTATAAAAAGAATTATTGTAAGAAAATATTTTATATAATTACAAGTAAAAAAAATGTTTTCAAATTTAATTCTTGCTCTATTCTAGACTTAATATCACCCCAAAATTTTATGAGGAACTTGCCTCTTGCAATAGTTGACTCGATACAACACAATTGAATTTGGTCCCTCGTTTCCACATTGAGAAAATTTTCTAATGATATGTGTGTGTATCATAGACTAGTGCAATCAATGAATTATTTAATTGTAATGATCGATTTATTGCTTAATATTAATGTCATTTGGTGTACGGTTGAGTCCATTAACACCTTTGTAATAGAAATTATTACGTACATCATTGGATATATCTGAATTTTATTGTATATTGGTGTGTACACATACTATGGGCATAAGTTTTTTATTTTTTAAGATTTAGATGGTATTTTGAATAATTTGAACACTAATACACAATATATGTATATGAATATTTTAAGCACAATTAAAAAAATAAAAAATAGCTATAAAAAACTATGTACATACACATAAGTTTTTTTTAAATTTTAAGTGTGCATAAAATATGTATGTACATACTATCTATTGATGTTGAAAGTGATACAATACATAAGTTTTAAATTTAAAAAAAAACTTTAAATAAATACACAGAAAATTCATACATAGCTCTATTAGACACCTAATGAAAGCTGGTATCACCTTAAGGATGCGGTGGTTGAAGGCGGGATTCCGTTCGATAAGGCCCATGGAATGACGGCGTTTGAGCACTCTGCAATAGATCCGAGGTTTAACAAGGTGTTCAATGACGCGATGTCAGGGCATTCGTATATTTTTATGAATAAGTTGTTGGAGATTTATGAGGGTTTTGATGGGTTGGGTTCATTGGTGGACGTCCGAGGCGGGACCGGGGCGACGCTGGCGAAGATTACGGCAAAATACGTCGGGATTAAAAGGGGCTGTTTGGTTACATGTATTTAGAATACAGTATAAAAAAATGCAATATAAAAGAAATTCAATGTAAAGGATTACTTTATTGTTTGGTTGAGAGTTTAACAAATTCATGACTTTATTTTTTTTTTTGTTTGAAAAATATAATGTAAAGTATTTTAAAGTTTTGGCTCGGCGTGACGTGCAATGACCTCATAACTTTACATTGGCCGGTGTATTTGGAATTCACCTAAATCGGTTAAATCTAAATGACCTTTCTAATGTATTTTGAAATACATTACATTACATTACATTAGAGATTTACTTCTACCAAACACCCAAAAGTTAAAATGCATGCATTTGGTTTACTATACTCAAATGCAAGCAAGCAACCCCTAAGGGGATTAATTTTGATCTTCCACACGTCATCTCTAAGGCTCCACATCTTGAGGTCAGTTTTTTTGTTTTTTCTGTTTTTTTTTTTGAGATATTTGAGCAATTTAATCACAAATTCACACACACAATATATGCGCTAGGACTTAAACCTAAAATCTCTTAATTTAAAGCCAAAGCTCTCAACCATTAGGCTTTTGTCACTTGCACACACACACACACTCACATATATATATATATATATATATATATATATATATATATATATATATATATATATATATATATATATATATATATATATATATATATATATATATATATATATATATATATATATATATATATATATTTGTCTTTGGTGAAAATTTTGTCAAGCTTGTAACTTGTTTTCATAAAGCTTGATATGAGAATATTATATTAATATGCAAGTCACTTTAGGTTAGTGGTTAAGAGCTTTGACTTTCAAGAGATTTTGGGTTCAAGTCCGCTCATATGTGATATGTGTGAGTTTGAGATTACAATTAAATCTGTTTTCCAAATAGTGTTAGCAATTTTCAAGAGTCATTTTGGATTTTTTTTAAAAAATTTATTTTATTTATATTTTGAATAAAAATAAAATATATTTACAGGGAATAATATTTTTACAGATATTTCAAACATTTAAAGTTTTATTTTTTAAATTCACGTGATTTATTTGCATTCAATACAAACAAAAATGCTAAAATATGTTATGCCCTTCTTACTAGTTTGTCAATTTGCATTCAAGCGTCAAATTTTAGATTAAGCACTTTACAAACCAATGCATTTATGTCCAATATAAACAGCCTATTTGATATTGGTCACAATTTAATACATTTTTTTTTTTTTTTTAAATACAAGCCTTTTCATAGTTGATAAATTACTCGTTTATTGGTCCAAATTAGAAATGTTACGTGCATACAAGTTGTTGGTATAGTAAATCTTCAAATTAGCTTTGTATAAATCAATACATAATAGTTGAAAATATAATAAGAAACTCTAAAATTTTACATGGAAAAAAAAACTAGGGCTAATAATAAAGATGCTTTTATATATCAATTTATACAAAGTTTGAATTTTTCGATAGAGATTACAAGATTGTATTTGAGAAATCTAATAATGAGAATTGATAATACAACAAATACATATTATGTAATTTTTGATGCATTCGGTGATAATGAATACTATTAATGTACATTAAATGGTATTTAATGGTCAATATTTATATGATATTTAATGGTTAATTGCATTCAATTTTAGAAACTCCATAACATATTTTTAATTTATTTTATTTATATTTTGAATTAAAATAAAATATATTTTAATAATATTTTTACAAATATTTCAAACATTTAAAATTTTATTTTTGTATTTTTTTAAATTCATGTGATTTATTTGCATTATACAAACAAAAAAGGGTGATTTATTTCATCTCAAGACCAATTTGAACCTAAATTTGGGTGTTAAATTGGTCCAAGTGTCCAAAATTATTAGAGTCTCATGAGTTGGTGAGTGGGTGAGACCATCTAAATGGGGATTTTATCCCATTTTGGGTGATTGGTTCATGGGTTTGACCCAAATTGGGTTCACCATGGGTTGCCCATTTGCTACATGGTGACCATGATGAGTCATGCCAAGTTTGGTTTGGTTTGGACTTGGTTTGAATGTTTGGCTCATTTGACCAATATGAGTCAAATTGGGTTTAATTGGGTTAGGTGATCAATTGGTCAAATTGGGTCAAATTGATGATTTTGGTAAGTTCATTTGATCATTTGAGTGTATTGTGTCATTGCTTTGGTTTAATTTGAAGTGGATTTAGATTTGACTCATATGGGTTCATGAGTCAAATGCTGATGACCAATTTTATCAAATTGGTCAAATGAAGGTTGGTTTAGGTTCAAATGATGATTTGAGAATGATTGTAGGTTTGTTTGATTGAATTGGATTTGAGAATGAGTTTGGTTCAATTTGATACTTTAGGTCAAATTTAAAATGGGTCATGGTTTATTTGATTAAATTGTTCAATTGAATGTTGAATCATGTTCAACAATAAATTTATGATATTTGAGTCATCTAAATCAATTTGATTTAGAATAGCTTTAGGTCAAATTATCAATTTGGTTAAGAAATTCAAATTGGCTTGGCACCCTGGTGGTCAAGTCATGTTCCTCTTGAATTTATAATTGAGAGTCATTGATTTCAATCAATTGAAGTTAGAATGAGATTTGGTTCATTTTGGCTCATATGAGTTAATTGGGTCAACTTGGTCAAATGATCAAATTGGCTTGGTTGGATTGATTATAATTGGTCGATCAAGGATGATCAACAATCATTGTAGATGGATGAGTTGATTCAATCAAATTTTGGTTGGATTAAAGTTTCATCAACTTGGTCCTTTAGATCACTTTTGGGTCAAATGGACCAAATGGGTCAATAAATTGAATTGGGTTTAATTAGATTAGATTGAGTTTGATGAGTGATTTAGGATTGATTTTGCTTTGATTGCAATTGATTTAAATTTAATTGAATTTTAGCTCATTTGGACCATTTAGGCCAAATGGGCTAACTTGGTTGATTAGATTCAATTGGTTTGATTGGTTTGATTGAGTCTTGGAAGAGTTTGAAATAAAGTTTGGATGGAGTGCTTTTGTGAAAATGATTGGATTGGTTTCAATTGAATGCTTTGGGTTGGATCCATGATGATGACAAATTGATTTAGGTTAGAGTTAAATTGATTTGGCTTGGAGCTTGGATATGAAATGAAATCATGAGGTTGATTGTAGGGTATACGTTTGGTTGATTTGGATGGATTGGATGATAAATTTTTAAAACCAATTGGTTTGGATTCTAAAAATATTGAATTAAATTGACCAAATAAAATAAAACAAACAACCGAATAATTTGTTGTTATTTTGGTTTGGCTTTGATAAACCGAAGTTCACTACATTTAAAATTATTTGCATAATATTTTTATTGTATAATGAACAAGCAATAGTAGTTTATATTTATTTATTACTATAAATATAATATATAAATTAATATGATATATCATATAATTACTTTGGTTTATTTGGTTCCATCCAAAATTTTATTTTGTGATCCAAAACCAAAACCAAAGTTTTCATTAATTAAAACCAAAATCAAATTATTAAGTTCAAAACTGAACCAAATTACTAAAAACTTTGGTTGGTTTGGTTTTGGTTAAAAACAAATAATGCACACCCATATTGGTTTGTGTTGGCTTGGAGTTGGTTTTAAATGAGTGTAGAAGCATGGATTTTGGTTTTGCCATAGGATAGGTAGGACTATTTACCCAAGGGTGTGAGCTAAGCTAGGGGTATGCTTCTCTAGGCTTGGTTTATTATTCTTTAATCACTAGAAGTTTCTATGACTAGAAAATCTAGTGCTTAGAAAATTCTAAGTTTAAGGAAGGATGAGTCAATTCTCATTAAGTGAGGTCAACAAGTTTAAGAGAATGCTTTAATTATGGTACTGAAAATGGTTTGCAAATATGAATGATCACATAGTACGATGTAGATTATATTGTATTATTTCTCTTAAACAAATATTAAATTTTAAAGAAATTTTTTTGTTTATATTCTTTGAAATTGTGTGTGTGTGTGTTTTAGCATTTAATCATTCACATGCCAAATGCATGGAGAAAAATAAAATATAAATACTAAAAATAACATAACATTTGGACTTGAGTTGTTTTTTTGGCATCAATATCCTCAATTTATTCTCTTCATTTTGTTTACATGAACCTAAAATTTATTAGGATGTGCCTATTAATAAAACTTGTTAAATATAGAATGTGTTAGTTGAACCTAAGTTGACCAAAGTAATCTTAAATACAATGTGATCAAATACATAATTTATTAAAACAAATGAGCCAAAAGTAATGATAAAATGTTTTCATAGAATATATATTTGTATTCTTTTGCTTAATCATATAGTTATCAATTGACTTTAATTGAAATATGACTCAATTTAACTCATTATTTAACCAAAATAGGTCAAATGAGTTAAAATAGGGTTAATCATATGAATGATCTAATTATTAGTTGAATTTATAATATTCTATATGATTTTAATAATCATTGTTACAATGGGTTTAAAAGTTGGTCAAATATAAATAATAAATGACATTTATAAAATAATTTGTCTAACCTACTCAAATTAAATCAAACCCATGAAAGGATTTAAATACAACCACACTTTTGTTCAATTTGTTTGAACCCTTTATTTCAAATTAAGTCCAATGTTTCAATGTGTAAATAATACATTTGGAAATTGTTTGAATCTAACCAAGTGTATAATTAATCATTATAAAATTACTCAATTTTAGTCTATATTGGCTTTAATCACTCCCATTATAAACCATTCACCATGGTTAACCAAGTTATAGTAGCAAAACTTAAATAAAGTTAGGTAAGTAAAAGAATAACTTTAAATGTACTTAATCAATTTGAATTTTCTAAATAGGGATGAAATACACTTGCTAGCTTTGTTAAATGATATTAATCAACTAGCCATTGATTCCACCGGATAATAGCTAAGGGATCTAAGTATGATTAACCATAGGTTTACCAAGGTTTTTTGTTGAAATCAAGTTCTATACAAAAGCTTCCATTCTACTTTGCATGATAGAGAAAAATAATAATAATAAAATAAAAATAAAACCACTTTGTTTCTTGTTTTAAAGTCTTCTAAGTCTCTAGGAAGAACTATTCCTTTTCTTCCTAAGGTCTTTATACCTTAAATTGGGTTAATCAAGAGATTAAGGAGTGCACAAGAAGCTTTGTTAAAACCAATGTTTTAAAATATTGGTTTTTAATTAATAAATATTATATTTAAATATTAAATTTAATGAAATATATTTTAAAATATTTTTTGATGAAATTATATAATTTTAAAACTAATTTTATAATTATAAATGTGAATTAAATAAATAATATGTCCATAAATTATTCTAAATATATCACAAACTTATTTTTAAGAGCTCTACTTTTCAATATAAATAGTACAACACCATTTTCTCTTTATGATGAAAGACTAAATAATATTATTTTATAAATATTGTATAAATTATTTAATATACTTTTTTTTAATATTGTAATCTTATATTTCTATATTATAAATTATATTTATATTCATAAACTTACATTACCAAAAGTTTTGAATTTTAAATCTTATTAATATGCATATGTCATGAATTATAAAAATATGCTTAAATATATTACATGCTCATTGTGAGGAGCTCTATTTTTCAATAAATAGTACAACACCTTCTTCTCTTTATGATGTGGGACTAAAATAGTTGAATATGGAGAAACTTTTGACTTTATGATTGAAATTTTGAATTGAGCTCTAGTAATATCAAATGGGATTTAAAATATAAGAATAAAAAAATAATATTTTAATTATTAACTTTATATTTTATTTATAAATTATAATTTATAATATATATTTTTAAGAATATAATTCATTATATTATTTTATAAATATTTTATAAATTTTTAATATACTTTTTTATATTGTAATCTTATATTTCTAGATTATAAATTATATTTATATTCAAAAACTTACATTATCAAAATTTTTAAATTTTAAATCTTTTAATATACATATGTCATGAATTATAATAATATGCTTAAATATTTTATATATTATTTATATTTACAAGGCTTTTAAAATATTTTTTTATTCTAATTTTTTTTATTTTTTATTATATATACTATAATTTTAATAAATTATATTCTTTTGATAAATTATATTTGTATTTATAAATTCATATTATCATTTTTTAAGATTTTAAATATATTTAATATATACATAATTATATTTATAATATAGATATAATTATATCTTATTAAACTTTATATCAATCTTAAAATTAATAATTATTAAAATATTATATATTTATATTTTTTTATTTATTTATTCTTATATATTTATATTATTTTATCATTTAATTAAATTAATATTTAATAAATTTAATATTAATTAAATATTCAAGTTTAACCTCGATTCAATCGAACCTTTGAACCTTAAACCTCTCTCTTCTAGTTCCATGTATCCGGTTTCACCTTGGTTAAAACTATTTTAAGCCTTTTGCAAGCTTATTTAAAATTTCAAAAAATTTGGTTCAATTAATATCACATTATTTTACTATAAATGCTTTTATTATTATTAGACTCATCTTATCAAAACATTCATTTTATTTATATATTTGCTAAATTTAGAATTCAAATAGTCCAAAATTTAATTCAAATTTTTTTTATTTATAAAATAGATTTATACATAATTAAATGAAATTTTTTGACATCGATTAGGATCAAAAAAGCTCGTTATTTATTGAATGTTTTATTTCGTTAGATTAAGCGGCAACCGGAATAAACTTTTCAAGCTCGATTAACCTGAACATGAACAATCCTTTGTTGATATTAATTTATTTCGATTTAGCTCGAAATAAATAAATAATTATAATTAATTATATAAAATTTTTATTGAAAATATAATTTATGTCATTAAATATTTTAAAATTATATTTAATTTAATAATTAAATTAGTTGATAACATTTTAAATCAAATAAGTTAAAATAAATTATAATTGCAATTTTAAGGATATTTTTAATTATGATAATCGGTAAGGTAATATTTAAATATCATAGCCATGCAATTTATCTCTATTTGCGATTTAAAACAATTAAGGATATATACCTTCTTATGCAGTGTGACCTAGCTAACCCGTCTGGTCTCTCTTGAGTCTCTCTCGACTTTGATTTTGCCTAATCTGTAGTCCCTCCGTCACTTTCTAGTTTCTTCTCTTGTGTTCTGGCGTTCAGGGATTTCTACTCTTCTTAGCAAGAGTCTTGCAGTGTGAGTCTTCGAGTTACTAATCTAATATCAGAAGTAAAAGCCGAACCTCACGGGCATCTCTAGTTTTCTAGGGTTTGATGCGACATTATTTTCTTCTTCTTATCAAGCTTCTACTTGGGACTCGACTTTGCATGTGATATCATTCTCTTGTCCCTCACAATCTATATATTTATTTTAATGTGTAGTTTTTTTGTTGATATGTGAAGCAATTACTATTGCTTCGAGTTGCAATGCTATGATCTATACAGATAGAAATTCCTCTAATCCTCTTACTTCGGTTTCATGTTAAATGGAGAAATGCTCTTAAGTTTTTACAATTTGTGGCTCTGATTTTTTATTTGTAGACTTGGGTCACTTGATGTCTATGCTATATGTTGCTGTCTCTGGTATTGAAATGCTTGAAGTGCTTATTCGGTTATTCCCTATAGGATATTCTCCACCTTATGCAGCTATGCTTGTTGTGGATGATTTGGTTATTCCCTGTAGGTTATTGAAATGCTTGAAGTGGTTCAAGTGTTTACTCGGTTTGTCCGGCCATTATTTTGCTGTCTCTGTTGGCGTGGATACTATATATGGCTGTCTCTGTTTAATTTTTCATTTTCTTTTACTCTTCTCATTCTCATTTGTCCTGTCTGGCTATTATTTTGCTGTCTCTGTTGGCATGGATACTATATATTGCTGTCTCTGTTGATTTTTCATTTTCTTTCTGGCTATTATTTTACTCTTCAATTTTTGAGCTGATTTGGTGCTGATAGTAGATCAGATAAAATTAGTTGCTATATATTTTCAATCTAGAGGAAAGTTAACATTTTCAAGATCATTTCTTTCATGTTAGATGTTGTGCTCACATTTTGAATATAATGGTTCAAGATGGTTTGAAAGAGGTACAACAAATAACACATAAAATCAGGGAGACAATAAAATATCTTAAAAAGTCTCCTTCACGATTACATAAGTTTGTTGAAGTGGCAAAATAATTAGGGATCCCCACTTCAATGGGATTGTGCATTGATGTTCCTACAAGATGGAACTCCACTTACTTAATGCTTGAGTCTTCTTTTATTTACCGCAATGTGTTCGATCATTATGCAGCACGAGATTCCAACGATAAGTGGTTACCTTCTGAAATTGAGTGGTATAGCTATGAGCAGATTAGAAGGTTTTTTTCTATTTTTCATAATGTGACAAAAATGATTTCAGGTTCTTCTTATCCAACTACAAATATATTTCTACTATCATGCATGTAAAGAAACTACTTATTGAAGAATGCAATTCGTCAGATGAATTTATCAAGCAAATGACCACTGTTATGAAAATTAAATTTGACAAATACTGGGGAAAATGCAATTTACTCATGTCAGTGGCTGATGTGCTTTATCCACGTTTGAAAATGAAATTCATTACTTTCACATTTCCTAAAATATACTCTAGTTCGGAGGTAGAATCCAAGATTAAGAGTGTTAAGAATGTTATGTGGGAAATCTACAATCAATATTCAGTTGATACTAGTACTCCAAGCTCTTCAATTCCTAGTGGATCTTCACAACTAGCAGTTGATGTGCCATTTTCATCAAATTTTGATTATATGTTAGGATTTGCTAATTTTATTGTTGCTTCTGGTTCTATTCAGCCATCAAAATCTGATTTGCAAACTTATTTGGAGGAGGGATTATACTTGTCCAATAATGATTCATTTGATGTTCTTTATCCCTTCGTGCGTTTAAGCATTTAGTAAATCGATATTTACGTGGAAAAGTTAAAACGAAATTTAAGAAGTCATAGTCATCCATGCATTTTTTTCTGTTTGACAGATTTGTGATAAATCCCACTTAAATCCTGCTTGAAATCCCCTACCAAAAGCCTAAATTTGCAACTGTAAGAAGTTGGCATCCCTCCCTTTTTTGGTTTGTCCCAGAGAATATATCAAGAACTTCCAATATATGCTCCTACTCTCCCATTCTCGATTTAGCTTTTAGAGTTGATAAGGTTGCCTTGGGTCTTTTACCAAGGATAAGGAGGTACAAGCATGGGCGGATCCACCCATTGGTGAGGTTGGGCACCTCAATTTTTTTTTTTTTATAATTTATTTTTTAAAAAAAATTTTGCCCATCCTAATAAAGGTCTTGTCCAATAAAAAAACAAATTTTTTTTCATTTTATTAGTTAAAATTTATCTTTATTTAAAATTATTTAAATAACTATTTATCTTAAGTTTAATTATTTTTATTACGAATAATTTATTCATTTAGATCATAATAATATATAAAATTATATTTTATTAAATATTTTGATCAATATTTAAAACTTAACAACTCCTATAACTATACATAACAATAGAATGTTGTCTTTTGTTCCCTATAAAAAAAAGTAATTTAACATTCCTAAGCAATGTGAGACTAAAGTGTGTGTTATACTATTAAATATAAAAAAATATGAATGGATAATGGGTGCTACTATTAAATTTTAAAAAAAAATTACACCAATTAGTAGCATTACATTTTAACATATTATTTATTATTATTATTAATTATATTTATATTCTTATTAGTTTTAGGTAATATAATTTATTTTTAGAACTTTTATATTATTATTATATTTTTATTTAAATTTATATGTTTATGCTTTAATTATAAAATTCTTTATAAAATATTTAATATGCATACTTATATATACATATATACATATAATTAAATTTATATGATGAAAATGATAATAAATTTAATATTAATTTTAAAAATTAATAAATGATAATAAAAAATTTTGTTTGATATTTTGATAATTAGTTTGCCCATCCTAAAAAAAAGTGACTAGTTCTACACACTAGGCAAAGTGAATGTGTCTTTATTCATACAACAATTTGGATTGATTCAATCATAGGTGAAGATTTAAACTTTGTTTGACCATCAAACAATAAGGCTTTGACTATGGCACTAAGAGCTGGCTATGTGGGCCTCATTGAGTCTATGCGAACAATTAAGCTCTAAGATGTCTAAAAAATTATATTAGATTAACCTATATTGCGTTAGATTTTAATAGATAGCTTAATTAATTGAGGTTAACTTGCATTAAATTTGACTAGGCTTTAGTAGTTTGACCAAGTTGAACTATGATTAACTAGGTAGGTCCTAAGGACTGGGTTTGGATCCCTATGGTTTAAGGACTCTAATATGTTCGAGTTTAAGGGAATAACATATTGACCTAAGTTTGACTGGATTTAGGCATTTGGACCTTATCGGGGTTCAATTGGATTGACACAAGGTGTCCTACATAGGTCATCTAAAGTCCAAAGCGGTAGGTGTCCTATAGTTAGCTAGGGTTAACTAAGGCTATGTTTGGAGGAGCGGTGTGACAATGGTGGGTGTGAAAATACATGGTTGAGCTGTTTGGGTAATACGTGTTAGTTGTATTTTGAAAATTTTCCGGTGGGAAAGCTGTATTTTCTAATTTGACTTGGCAATCTGGGTTGCTGCCAAAAAGTTGCGGTTTAACTTTATAAAATAAAAAAATTTGTATACCCACCTTAGCTTCTTCATACAACAGTTTCTTTTGCAGCAGCTCCATCATTGCTTTTTAATACAACTGCAGCTATCCCAAATAGACCATAAGAGATGAACGTGGATGATGATTGACTCAGTGATCTATTAGACAGGCTTAGATCCTAGATAAATTATAATGACTAAGATGACAAATCTAATATATGGAGAGTGATTTAAGTTAATTGATAGGATAATTTGAAACTGGTGAATCGTTCTATTGTATATTTTAGGGATTGAGTAAACTATTGGATTTATAATATTCTAGAGAGGTTAGGGCTATGTCAATACTAGAACGTTGATCTAATGAACACAGATTGTGTGCAGTAATAGAAGAATCATATATTTAAGTGTGAGAGACATCACCTAAGCATATCTATAAATAATAGATGATATATGAAGAACCTTAGTGTCAAAAGTACATCCAAAAATGGTGCCAACTTGAAGATGATCAGTGCAATCTAAGTGCTTTCTTGTACCAACAATTACAATCCTGATCCAAATTACAATGTTTAAAATCATGCTAAGCTAAAATCTTTGTTGAGGCAATAAGAAGCTAATCTAGACAATGTTACCTCACAATATTCTTCTAAATATAAAAACACATGCAAAATCCTACCAACTATTTTAATTACCTTACAATAAAGAATGACATGCAATAATTTTGGCAAAATAAAGCTCATAACTTTATTGTAAAGTGAATATTGAAATATTATTATGTTGAAAAACTTCAACAAACTTGCTTTAAAATTATTGAGAAATAGGCAAAACTATATTTTAGTTATTGTTAAAGAAATATGAATGATGATTTGAGTCGATGAAATTCTTTATTGTTTGAGAGCATGCAATTTGCAATAAGTTCACAATGGTATGCTGTCTAAAACTATAAAATCAACTCCTGAAAAAACTGTTTTTAAGAACATAAGTAATGCAAATCACGACTTCAAGTGAAAACATTTGCGAGAACGTAAACATGAATTCTTGCTTGAAGTGAACTGTCGATTTCTTTGGAATTCTTAGCTCATATCAGTAGTTGCTAAATGATTTACCGAAGCCATTCACAGGATTTTGAAAGGAGACAAGAAACAATTTTCTGTTTTGGTTCAGCACACAGATTTTAGAAGGAGAAAAATAAGTGCTGCTATGGAGTATTTTTGCTGAAAGCTTTTTGCTTGGGAAGTCGGTTGGTCAAGTGTTTTTGGCTGCAGAACTTTTTCACAGTATTTTTCATGAGGTACTCAGCTGTTCTGTCTCTTTCTGCTCATAGAAAATGACAGTTGTAAAGTAATCTTTAGCAGTGAAAAAATTGCATTGCGATTAGTTTTAAATCCATTTAGAGCTTAACAAGAAAAGTGTTATAGCTGTTACAAACAATCATGTTTAATCAAAATGAAATATTAGAAAACTGTATTAGCCATTAAAGCTAAAAATGATCTGCAATTTTCAGTCCTTTTCTTACTGTTCATACTGTGGAGTTCTGGGGAATTCAGAGAATAGGCAAATGCTGGAGCAATCCAGAAAGTGAAGGCTTGGTTAGAATTATTTTGCTTAAGGATTGCGACAAATGTTTTGTTTTGCTCTTAAGGATTGTGATGCAGACTGCTATTATGCTATAGTAACTAAACGGAAAACTGCAGCACAAAATATTCCCTGATTTAATATTTAAGGCGAAAACTAATTGCTCCTATCTAAGTTGTTAAAGGTTTATAAGATCGTAGCTTAAGGATTTAATTCATTGTAATATAACCTAAAGTAATCAAATATATATCCTGTGGATTCGGTTTTGCCTAGTCACAATTTGACAGACCATTAAGTCATGTTCTAGATCCAAGAAAATGGAGAAAATAAGTATATAAAAATATACTGTAATGAATTAAGTTAATAACATTTCATAGCTTATCAATAAAACTTAAAATAATTATAGAGAAGTTAAAATGCGTCCAAATAAATTCTAATTTTTGCCAAATGATCACACAAAAAATTTGATTATTATTTAATGAATAAAACTATTTTTTTGGTGATTATTAGACTGGATAGTTTAGAGTTTATAATATGAGATTATTTGTAAGCCAATTCTCAAAACGTGTTAAGATACACCATATGAACTTTTAGGATATTGTTGACCTTATTTTTAGTGAGTTTAACACAAACTCATCTCTTTAGTTCTTAGGATCCTATCATAGCAATATGATTCCCTCACTTAGAGTCTTAAGATACTTTTAGTACGTAAGAGGATATCAAAGCCAAACCAAATTAGTCTAACCTTAGGGTTAGTCAAATTAGGCTAATGAGCTCCACTTAGTCTCTTATGGCCCAAACAAGCCTAGCCACCTCCAAATTAGAATCAAATTGAATAAAGTGTACCTTAGCATTAAACTCAAACAAGCCTTGCCACCTCCAAACAAAAAGTGTTCTAATTGCACCAAGACTTAACTCAATTGGTATCCAATTGGACTAATTGGCCCACAAACGCAATCTTGCACATTTGACCTATTTAGATCATCTTGGCCCGAACTCAAACAAATCAAAATTTATTCATATTAACAACAAAGCTTCTAAAACACCAACAACACCTAATTAAGGCTTAATTGAAATCCAATTTGATTAATTAGCTCACTTAATCTAACTTAATTGGGCCTATGGACCAAATCAAATCAAATCCAAATCAATTGAAATTGTCCATGCTCAAAGCCCTATAATTATTAATAAAACAAACTTGAAGCTCAACGAGGGCTCAATTTGACTAATTGGCCCACTTTTCCCAAGTTCACTCAATTGAGCTCTATTGAATCCAAATCAAATTTAAATCAATTCAAACAAAATTAAGGCAATTCAAAATTTTAGATTTGTTGCACAAATTTATTTAATTTAAACATAATCTAATGACCCTTTCAGTCTAATTTGGCCAATGGGCTAATGAACCCAAGTTGATCTAAATTGTCTTAAAGATGTGTAGCCATACCAAAATAAATCAAATCTTAATCACACCAAACCTGGTTGGACTCATGCTTAAGACACCAAGGATTAGCCCAAGTGAGCTTAACTCATATTGAACCTAGTTCAACCCAACCTAAGGTGAGCCAAGGGTCTATATGAGGATAAAATCCCAATTTAATAAATTATACTCCTCCCTTCACCTTGGAAAACCTCCTAAACACATCTTGAGCTTAGTCAAGTTGACCCAACCTGCCTAAAGTTTGTTTGCTCAAATAATGACCCAAGCAAAAGACAAAACACATGTTCCTAATGGTTGGTTTACCCACCATGAGGCATCCCTTTCACCTCATTGCTTGTTTATTTACTTGGGTTATGTAACTATAAAAAAATGTAAATTTTGGATGCCTAAAAATAATTTGAATATTTAGTAGTAGACTATGCAATAAATAAATTTTGAACATTTTATTAGCCATAAAATTTTTAACATGACTAGAGAGGGAATCCAAGAAAATCTTGAATTATGGAGGTTAACCTTAGAGTCTAAAGGTTTTCGCTTAAGTAGATCTAACATTGAATATATAGAGTGCAATTTTAGTTGTAGAAGATCTAATGGTGGGGTTGTGATATTGAGTGATCAAGTCATTAAAAGAGTGAATGTTTTAGATATCTCGTGTATATTTTCAAAATGATAATAAAATAGATGGGGATATTAGTAGAATTCAGTTGGATGGTTGAAGTGTAAGAATGCATCGACATATTGTGTGATAGAAAAGATCTTGTCTCTGAGGAAAATTTCATAAGATTGTGGTGAGACCTACAATGATTTATGGCATAAAATGTTCACTAGTAAAAGAAAAACATAATATTGAGTTAGGTGTTGCAGAGATGAGGATGCTTAGGTGGATGAATGGTTTTACTCTTAGATATAATGTGTAAAATGAATATATACATGATAAGGTTGGAGTTGTTCTAGTAATAGATAAGATTAGAGAGTCACCTTAGATGGTTTGACCACATAAAATGCGACCGTTCGATGACCTAATTAGGAGAGTAGATGTATTAGATGCTATATGTTAAGAAAGGTAGAGGTAGAACTAAAATGATTTGGTTAGGATGTATAAAAAATAATCTTAGTTTATTATAATTAAATGAGAATTTGACACTTAATAGAACACAATAGAAAAAGGATTCTTGTAGCTGACCCCAAATAGTGGTATAAAGGCTTGTTGTTGTTGTTCATGATCTTTATTTACTTTGATTTTATCATTATCCATTTTGATTTAGATAGCCTTAATCACTTTAGTCTGGTGATTTATATATCTAATATTAGCATTAGCAATGAAACGATAGTTCTCCTCTACTTATTGATTGATAGGGTCCTAATAAGCCTAGCATATCATTTCATCATATTGAATTCTTAGGTGTAGCTCACTATTCTAGATACCTTTATGATCTTCCCATTGCGGTTTACCAAAGTAATTGGATATTTTGGTTCAACATCATTCATGTCAATGACGATAAGAAATCAACTTTGATAAGCAAATCTACATAATTACCTTTATGATGTATTATTGAGTTATCTTATCATAAGAGAAATTGTGGTAGGCTAGGCTTAACATCTCTTTATCCTTAATTTTGGTAGACTAATATTGTAATGAGATTTATACTTATTTCTAGGTCAAACAACGCATTATTAGATTAATCACCTCAAATTACATGAAGAATGGTGAAGGCTCGATCTTTTCTTTTCATGAGCCATTAACTTTATAACATTGCTTTTCACCCCTCTATTTGTGCCATAATCTAGTGGTCTATTGATTTTCTATTGTTAAAGAGGATCTCCTTCATGAAGTTAACATGTCATGGTATCTATTCAGAAGTATTGACAAACATGATGTTAATATGTAGCTTCTTAAAGACCTCAAACAAATTAGAGTACTGTTTATCCAATTTCTATTTGACAATGGTAGAACATATGACAATAAATTTTTTGATATTAGCTTTGATTTTTTTTGCACCTCATTTTTAATCTATTTTTTCTCATCCTTGGCTTCTTCAAAATTAGGTCTGTCATGGCCCATAGGTTTAGTCAAATGATTTCCTCTTCTTAATAACCTTGATGTATTATCATGGATTTGCCTTTTTTTTTTTTTTGCTTAAGAGGGCACCATGCTATCATGTTTCTATATATTAGGATAGCTATCTAAGTTGCATCTTAATATTATGGATGATAGTCTCTTGGTATTGAATTGAGGCATTCTACCTCTACAAAGTAGCATCCATAAGCATCATAAAGTATTCGTTATGAGCATCAATTATATGAGTAGTGTCTTTGAGTGAGTTCTCTCCCTCCTTTTGCTACTGCTGGTAGTCTAGTTCATAAAATTTGAGTAGAAATTGAAAATCACTTAAAATGTTGTCCACTCTATAGGTTATTTTAGGAGAAATTTGTTTAATTATTCATCATGAATTGTTTGTGTTTGCATAGAGGTTGTTAGTCTATTGGTTTTTTATAAAGTGTGCATGCCCTAGGTGATGTTGGTTTTATGAGCCTCATGTTCAATCCGATTAATTTTGATGATAACAAACGTATGCTTGGATATTATAATATTTATTTTATGTGTTTCAGATATATTAATTGTTAATTATATATCCAATACATCTCACAATATGTTTTATAAAATTGTAAGTATGGAAGAATGAAAGATGGATCAAAATAGATATCTTGAAGCTCAAGATACAATATTTTAGGTTATATGCATATATAACTATCTTAGAGGTTCATATGAGTTCATTGTCATGAATTAATTTGCTCACAACTTAACATATTATTTTTGTTTATTTTAAATAATGATAATGAGGTTAATTTATATAAATCTTTATAACATTCAATGCTTCATACATAGCATTTAAATTATCAAAATAATAAATGATAATTAATTATAATTATTTAGTGTAACTAGTTTATATACTTAATATAATTAAATATTTTAATTTAGTTTAAAAGTTATATCATAACTAACATATGTATGATTATATCTAAATTATATCATAATTTTTAACTATCATATTTAGTATTTCAACCAAAGTCATTTTATAATCAAAGAATTTAGATGCTTTTATCTCCAATAGATTCCTCAGTTTTTCCTTTAATTTGATAGGTTACATGACCCATGTTTGATTCAAATTGAATTTATTATGATTTTTCAAATATTAGCTAATTTTAATAATAATGAATGCATGCTACATACTTTGAATATATTAAGGGTCATATTTGATTGACTTGACATGTGACTAGCAAAATTTTGGCTCTTTGAATTTAATATTTATCTAATATAAATCATATTTTTATTGAATATTATATTATTATATGATAAAATGATGTTAGAATAATATATTTCTTTGAAATAATTTAAAATGATCTCCTTGCTTATAAATAATCCTAATTCTCTTCATGAAATGGTTGCTCATTTAAATTCAAAATCTATCCAACAAATCTAAGAAAACTTCCTAGATTTGTCTTCCAAGTGTTCTCCAAATATTGCAAGATCAAATCCTTAATTTGGAAGCTTCAACATCTCCAACTAAGCAAGCTTTCTCAAATTACTTGAGTTTGTTTTCTTATTTTAATCTCTTTTAGTTGTTCATACTATTTTCACCTTTTATTTGTTTTATTTTTCAATTTTTACTTTTGATGGATTAGTCTTTGGACATCATAGTTTAAGTTTTTCACTTCAAAGTTTCTTTAATCATTTTTTTTTGAAAAACTCTTGTGATAGTTTATAGGATTTATTTCATCTTACAAATTTTATCTTCCTACAAATTTCTTTTGGTTTTTTAAAATATTTCTTCATTAGTCTAATTTGAAAGATCATTTATTCTTAGATTTTAGAAGTATATTTTAAGTAAATTATTTATTTTAGATTTTATATCATATCTTAAAGTTATTTAAGTTATTTTTGTGATCAATTGCATTAATTGAAAGTATCATTTTGGTTAAAATAAAATAAATTATTGCTAAAATTTTAGAATATATGCTAGATCTATTATATGATAAGTTTTTTATCAAAATAAATTTACAAAAAGTTAAATTATTTTATTTGTCAATTATTATTTTATTCCAATTAGTATCCTTTGTTTAAATAATTTTATCTTGCTGAAATTTAGTAAAGCTTGCTATTTTATTATTTAATAATTAAGAAAAAAAAAATTTTGTGGAGAGTTAATCATTCTTACATTATTATATACATACTAGTTATAGTTTCTCTTAAACTTCAAATTATATCTTGCTGAAATTTATTTTATTGTGCAATAGACTATTGTGAATTTATTTTATTATTTTATATTTTTTTTTCATGCTGTAAAATTTGTATTGGGGTTATACTCTCCCCTTCGTAGGAGAGTACATATTATTGTAGGAGTTATACTCTCCCGGTTATAGGAGAGTATGGTTTGTAACATATTTAGAATTTAGTGGATTCCTAGCGAAGGGTGGCTAGGCATGGAAGTAGGCCGACTTTGGGATTTTGCCGAACCACATAAAAATTATGTGTCTATTGTCTCTCTTTACTTTACTGTACTTTATTTTTTGCTGCATTGAGAATTATATCTTATCATTGTAAAATTAAAAATTAAATTTCTACAAAAGTTAAAATTTAAGATTTAACTTTTAAAATTTTTAATAACTTACTTATACATAGAGAGTTTGTGGTATGGGCACTTTCTCAATGTATCTTCGAATATCTCTTAGGAATCATATAATATATAGCATCCAATACAACACAATTTGATATTTTGACATGCATTCTATCTATTTTTTGTTAAGAAGTATTTTGATAAGATCTTTTGTCTAATCATTCTAGTTGATTATTGAATCATCATGCAATGAATTTAGCTAGCTCTTGGCCCTATCCTTTAGTAAGAAATGAGCATAAGTTCAGTTGAATCATCTTATAAGATACTCCATTATAACTTGAAGGTGAAATAGATCCCTAAGAAGTTAGTGATATGTGTGTTCCAACCTTCAAAGTCTAAATCCTCAAATTAAGAGCTCTATATCATCTATAGAGTTGAAAGCTTAATGTTAAAATTATTAGCTTGAACTCCAAGTTTGATAATTACTTTGAGAATGCCATGTACAATAAAGGGTGTGTAACCACTCAAGCCCTGCACCTTTATGGTTATGCTTGTAGCAACCTTCATGATTTGCCATAGTAAATTTCACATAACTTTTGGTTTGACTTCTCATTGTAACTTCTCTCAAGAATATTCTTTTGATTTTTAGGTCCAAAAATAATGGTGGCTCCCCACTAAAATGACACAAACACACTATAAGAGATGCGTTAAAAATTTTTTTTTAAAAAAAATTGTATTCAAAGTCAGATAAAATTAACTTCATATCATTATTTGTGTCCATAATCCCCAATAATGACATTAAACATTTAGTACGATTTAGACGTCCATATGAATACAAGGTCGCATAAGTAAGAAAGTGATGAATAAGAATATCATTCCACATATATTATGAGTTAAAAAATATATTCTTTTTAACTTTCTATGAATAATCAAAATAGGGTGACAATTGACATAGAAATAGGAAAAAAAATTGCTACCGGCAAAATGATAGAAACTTATTGAGTTGTATATCAAATAGGCTAGGTCTAAAGATTAAATTTTATGTGGATAATTTCTATTAATAAGGCTAAAGTGTAGTTGGGAGACGCATAAAATTTTGCCATTATTAGATTTATAGTGGCTCCTACCTTTTTCTTAAAAGCTTAGGGCCACTAATATCATTAGGCAACCTTCTTTTTTTCTAAATGATAGATTTAATATATTAAAATTTCATTAATATAGTACAAGTGATCTATAAGATTATGCAATTTTAAACCTTTTTTTATCCTATTATTTATCATTATATTTTACTCAATAAAGTTCATTCTCTCCTCTTTATTTTGAACAAACCTCCTAAACCCTAAATTAATGGCTGATCAATTAAGAGTCCGGAAGCTTATGGTGAAATATGCAACAATATGAAATCACAAAAGCTTCAAAAATGATATTGAAACAAATCAATAAAAATAAATTTATTTACATAAATATCTAGAAATTTTAAGAATTGGCACACCAAGGGGGATTTAAAAATTTTTTAAAAGAAAAATTAAATCAATTCTTTATTGTTCAACAAGGGAGATGTTTAATAGAATAAAACCAAAAATCAAAAAATCAAAGAAAAGAGTTGCAGAAAAATAAACATTAAAAAAGAAAGAGGGCACCAAAATTTATAGTAGTTTGACCTAACAGACCTACATCCACATTTCAATTCTCCTCTAAAAATTCACTATCTCTTCTTTAGCACAACAAGCCAAGGAGAAAACCTCTCTCCTTAATAGGTAATGGAGAAACCTTATACTCACTTCCCCTTTCAAGGCTAGAAGGATGTCACTTGCTCTTCAAGGTACAACAAAAATTTCTTACAATAAAAATCTTACACAAATTATGAATTAGAAGAAAATCTCAAGTTAACACATATGACTTCAAGGCAAGGTGAATGAAAAGATTAATTAAAATAAAAATATAACCTTACCAACACAAGATCCTTAATAAAAAAAAGAAGAGAGAAATCTCTCAATTTTCTCTTAAGCTAAACACTCTTTTCTAAGCTTCCTTTAAATTTTCTCACCTTCAAGCACTTTGAGTAGATTCCACAAAAAGAGTATTTATAAGAAAACTGAATAAAAAAAACTAGAAAATTAATTTTTAAAAAGTCGGTCCAATCATATTACATAATTCAACATAATACTATATGATTAGTTCATTTTATTAGGGTTAGGGACTTTGGGCGATATGATTGTCCTAATCGCTGTCATTATTCATACTGGATGACCAACGATCATGCTGTGCAAATAATACAATCTAAAAATTCTGTTATCTATTTGTTTGTCCTATATGAACTCATCGTGTAATACAAACATATTTTGAAAAAAAAAATCTCAAAAATTAAATCCCACAGATCCTAAATTAAAATCGAGTAACTACTAAATAAGTTTGCACCGTACGATTAATATCGTACTGTAATGCGAGATTAATCAAATTAGAATACATTTGTAACTAATTGACTTCCCAATGACTAAAATAATTATCAAAAATGAATAATCATACAATGTGATTAGTTCAAATTTAACAATTTTAAGAGAATCACTTTAATTATGATGGTTGTTTGCAAATATGAATAATCACATAGTACGATGCAGATCGTCAATGATTCTCTTAAACAAATTTTAAATTTTAAAGAAAAAAATTTGTTTATATTCTTGTGTGTGTGTGTGTTTGGTAGCTTTTAATCATTCACATGCTAAATGTATGGAGACAAAATAAAATATAAATACTAAAAATAACAACATAACATTTGGACTTGACTTGAGTTTTTTGGCATCATTCAATCCTCATTTTAGTCTTTATGGGCTATTTTTTATCAAAATTTTGAAAATTAACTATTGTTTGTCCTCTCATAGTTAATTTTAATTAGGCTGCTTAATTATAGTTTCTATATTGAAAGCATATCACAGCCTGCACACACAACTGATTAAGGAAAATAATTATTTAACTAAAAATATTTGTGATCATCAAAACTTAGAACATTATGTAAGAACTCATAGAATTTGGTTCATGTTGAATTGAAAGAAAATAATAGAATCTCAACTATAAGCTAAACATGAAAGTTAGTAGAAAAGTCAATTCTATAAGCCCTCACTTCGCTTTGTCTACATGAACCTAAGAGTTTATTAGGATGTGCTTAGGTTAATAAAAATTTGTTAAATATGGGAGAATGTGTTAGTTGAGCCTAAGTTGACCAAATTAATCTTAAATAAGCCAATGTGATCAAAGACATAATTTATTAAAACAAATGGGTCAAAAAGTAATGATAAAATGTTATTCATAGAATATACATTTGTATTCTTACTAGACTATATAGTTCGGTCAATAGACTTTAATTGATTAGGTTTGACTCAATTTAACTCATTATTTAACCAAAATAGGTCAAATGAGTTAAAATAGGGTTAATCATTATGAATGATCTAATTAATTGGAGTTGAGCATCATTACAATATTCTAAGTATGATTTTAACCAAATCCCATCATGGTTGACAATGGGTTTGGCCAAAGTTGGTCAAATATTTCAAATCCAAGCATAAACCCCAACATATACTTTCTAAAATAAATTTGTCTAATCATATGCTCAAATTAAATCAAACCCAAGAAAGGATATTAGAAATACAATACACTTTGTTTCAACTCATTTGAACCATTTATTTCAATTAAATAAGTCCAATGTTTCAATGTGTCTAAATTGGATACATTTGGAAATTGTTCGAATCTAACCAAGAGTATAATTAATCATTATAAAATTACTCAATTTTAATCTTTATTGGCTTTAATCACTCCCTTCACCATGGTTAACCAAGTTATAGTAGCAAAACTTAAATAAAGTTAGGTAAGTAAAAAGAATATGTTTAAATGTACTTAACCAATTTGAATTTTTTTAAATAGGGATAAAGTACACTTGCCTAGCTCAGTTAAATGATATTAAGCAACTCCCTAGCCATTGATTCCACCACATAATAGCCAAGGGATCTATGTATGATTAACCATAGGTTTACCAAGATTATGTTGAAATTCGAGTTCTACACAAAAAGCTTCCATTCTACTTTACATGATAGAGAGAAAAAAAAAAACTAGCTTCTTGTTTTCACTAAGTCTTCTAAGTCTTTAGGAAGAACTATTCCTAGCCAAATTGGATTAATCAAGAGATTAAGTAGTGTAGAAAGAAGCTTTGTTAAAACTATTTTAAGCCTTCTGCAAGCTTATTCTTTAACGTAAATACTAGCTTCACTCCCTGGAGGATCAGAGAAGCCATTGCATTGAGTTCTCAACCTTCACAAGGTGAAAAACCTCTCAAAAATTGAGCCCTCTTCCTCCTAATTATTGCATAATTAAGTTATATTTATTTTATATTTAGATCCAATTTTTAGCTCAATTAATAGTCCTGAAGGTCCTCTAAATAACCCAATTATAATCACTTAATTTTATACAATTGTGAAGGGAAAACTTACATTTGTGGGTCATGTGAACCAAAAGTAGACCCAAAATGCTTTATTCAGAGTTGGACTAGAGATAAGAGATGAAGGGATATTTCTCTGAGAATTTTTGGCTATTTTTATGAATTTGTTATGATTTTAATTTTACTTAATATTATATTAATTTTTGATTATAAATATTTTTGAAGTATGAGAAATATAAAAAATAATGCCACTAAATTCTATTAATATTTTCTATTTTTAAAATTTTATAATTTTAATTTTAAGTATTAAAAATATAAAATATATATCTAAACGGAATTAGCTACATGTTGAAATTTTCATTTATGCCCTCAAATGTCCGTATGGTTAAATTATGCATTTTGTAGATAATCCATGCTGATTTATGCTTAACTCAATTTATTTGGATTTATTTAATATATTTTTATATTTTTGATAAATAAATATTAGATTTTTAAATTTTTTAAAAATAAAAAATAAATTAAAAAATGTTAAAAATTCAAAATATTTTTAGACATGACATATTATCTCATAGCATGGATCCATATGATTTATTAAAAATCCTACATGATAAAATATTTTTTGAAATTAAAACTTGATTTTCTTAATTAAAGATATATTTTAAAATATATGTAAAATGAATTTGTATATTCTAAATTACTTAGAAATTCAAATCGCTTAAATTAAAATTTTACTTAAAATCAATCCATAACATAAATTCTTAGAACACATTGCAATCATACACATCCTTGAGCATCATAAAGTTCCACTTCACATTAGATCTAATTTTATTAATTTTATTTCAATTTGTTGAAGGCTTGGGCTTAATTCATATGAATTGAGTTTTAGCATATTATTATCTAAGCACATTAACTAATTTTTCATTATTGGTGAGGGGAACATATAATCCTAAAATTGCCTCCACAGCATGTTTGAATGGTTCTCCCTAGTGCCTAGGTCTAAGTGATATTAACAATTACTAATCATTTTCATTAGCCTATTATGTTTGCCTAGTTTGCATTATGCTTCATGCTTTATATTAAAATATTTTAATATCTTGACTTGATTACATAACCTTAGTTATCTTGATTTATCCCATAGCTTGGTTATACATCCTTAACTAAGCTATATGTTATTCCTTAGCAAATCTTTTTCAAGAATTCTTTTGAGTTCAACCATATTCATTTGGTTGAATTTTTTGACTTAGTTACATATATTTTACTAATTCATTTAGTAGTTTGAGTACCCACTATAATTGAACACTCTTAGTTTTGAGTATACATCTCTATTCAAGCCTTTCCTTTTTCAAGTAGTTTATTTATATATGGACTTATCTTTCTCTTGATATTCATCTAGAGCCTTTTCATACTTCAAGTCCCTTTACTAAATTTAGATATTTGAATCTTGAGCCTAATAGTCGATGCATTCAACTATCTCAATCCATGTTATTGCATAGACATATATTTGAAATTTTATTAACACAACTTAATTGAAGACAATCTCTTTAGTTTTAGAACTTAATATACTCATGATAAAATGATTTTTATCTCAAAATAAAATCACTTTACCAATAATATATATAAATGTTGGAGTGTTATATATATTGGAATCAAATAAGATGGACCAAAACTCATACCTTGACATTTATTTTACTTTACTAAATTGATTATTAATAAAATATTTATTTAAGAAAAAAATAGCCATTTTTAATCAAATTTGTTCTCTTTATATTGCTTGAAGAAAGAATAGAGTATCACTAACCAACAATTAAAAAAAGCACTAGCATATGTTTCATGACATGACACAAATTACATACTATAGAAGTTCTCTCAGTTAAAGTTAGATAATTTGCATTGAATATATCTTCCATTAGGATATAGCCTAACATAGATACCAATTTTAATACACTAAAGTGTCTTAGCATACTAGTTGGTGGCCATCTTTTCTCTGAATAGCTAGGTTTGCATATAATTGAGTTATCTCATTCTTTTTTTTTTCTTTTATAGGCAATACTTATACAAACAAAGATCACAAGCCTCTAATCATTCCAACCTTCTTTTTAATTTTCTTCTATCTAAAAATTCTCAGTTTTTTATGTATTAGGATCACGAGGCTTCTCAAAATGATATAATTTCTGGTTGTTGACAGAGCATCTAATGGTTGGGTTATATTGACTATCATGATAGTTAGGTGATTCATACTATTGTTAACATCCGATGATGAACTCATGGAGTCTTGACTAATATTATTTCTACTTTTTTTTATCCTCTTTATCATCACTTATCACACTCTTGAGTCCATTATACTCCTTTTGAAGACATTGGTGATTCAAAGTTTATTATTGCATTGACTTTTCATGTAAAGAGGTAATGATTTTTTTGGTCACTCTAATTTAACCTTTATCTTCTGCTTTTATCTATCTAAAAGCATAATTTATTCTATTTAAATAACAACCTTTGAATTATAATTTTCTTTCAGTAATTACCCTAGTCAAATAAAAAAGCATGTTTCATTATTTAGAGTTGCAGACATTATCAAGTGCAGTTAACCTTAAAGAATTGAGTCTTTTTAGAAGTTGGAGTAAGCCCACATTTTCTTAATATTTTTTTCTTGACATTGAAGATATTACTTCTCATAAGTATTTTTAACAATATTAGATAAAATATGTTGGACTTATCGTCATATACTTTTATCATTAACTTCTCTTATAAATCTCCTATTTGTGAAGCCCATAATTATATTATCTTTCTTTTACCCTCAAATATTTATCACTATGCAACTATTTTTCATCACAATTACTAGTCGATGGCAATCTCTACCAACATGATATATGTAATGGCTTTCCTTAGCATCAACTCTTTGAAGACATCTTTTGGCCCAACCCACTAAAATTTTTTTACATAATTGACACAAGGTATCTTTAACACACTCGAATTATTTGATCTTTGTTATGTAAAAAATAATTAAATTATTATAAGATATTTTATTTTAAACTTTCATTTAAATTTAGTCTATGATGTTATTTGTGTGAAAATGTTAAATTATATGTAAAGTAAAATTTCACTAAAGAAAAGTCAAATGCAACATCATCATTACCTCCTTAGTTTTCCAAGCCAATAGAAGTTTAAGTTAAAGCAAGCATGTATGGCCATATTTTAAATATTCAAGAGTGATGTTTCATCTTTTAAATAAATAACCAAAAAATGTTATTAGCTCTTTAGTTTTGATGTATAATTCTAAGGGTTTAGGATGATTCCAAAAGCATTTATAAATAACCACATTGGGATTCCATGTACCATTTTTGTGTTTTATTTTGGTGTAATGATTTTAAATATCATGTAAGTTGAAAAAATTAATAAAGTATTTTCACTAATTAAAATTAGAATGAAGAGTGCTACTCCAAAGTTCCCTAGTGACTTGCAAAACACCCCTTCTTAATGAAAGCCTTTTCTTTACTATATTAATTTTATTTTCTATGATCTCTTCATGCTATTTAATTCCTTACACCAACTTAAGTATTATGGACCTTTTATTTGTGTTCAAACCCTTCCTTTTATTCTTCTTAACTTAAACTAACATGTGAAAATCAGTTCCAACTGAGCTACTTAGCTTTCTCCAACTCTACACATTCCAAAAAATTTATGTTACAACACTTGAAAACTCTTACCACTCTTTACTTTTAAAGCTATCCATAGTCGTGTACTATGCATATCTTCCATATAAACCCCTCTTAATCTCTATGTAATATTAGTATTCTAAAAGCAACCTAAAAGCGCCTTCCTTTATAGTTCTTGGCCAACACCAGAAACCTAGCTTCTCAAAGTTTTTAAAGCCTCAAATCATTCTTAAGAGGTCCTCTTATATTCATCCACTACAAATAAAATCATCTATCTCAATATTCCATTTTTAATTTCATCATACATACTTCATTATTTGCTATCTTGAGTTCTTAAAGATACTCAAATAAAGGTACTATAGGTGCACCAAATAAATGTTAGTGTCAAGCTCACACCAACTTTTATGATTCATTTGTGTTGGCCAATTGTTCTCTTCCAACAAGGAAACTTATTTTCTTTGATTTTTTAATTGAGTTATTTTGTTTTATTTCATTCTAGCTTAAAATTAGGATTTAAATTAGCTTATTGGTTGACAATATTCAAATATTTACTCAGTTTAATGACCTGAACACTACTTGCATACCAAATCTTAGTCTTGGAGTTAGCTGACCATTTGAAAAACAATTTTTGAGGGAACTATAAAGGAAAAAAAATATGAAGACTACCCTTATTGAAATAAGTCCCTATATATATATATATATATATATATATATATATATATATATATATTATAGAAGCTTGCTCTTTTCTTCCATTAGAGAAGATGAACAACAAAATTAGGAACATTGCCTTGGTCTTAAACCTTAACCTCTATAATTGAGATTTTAAAGAAAAGTGAAGGGCGATGACATTTGAATAATAAAAATCAAATAATAGGAGATGTTCATAAGATATCATTCAAGTAATGACAATCATGCAACAATGATCAAGTGATGTTGATCAAGCAATAATGACATGCAATTTGAGATGACAAATGTTGGATAATGATGGTGGTTGGCATCAATTGTAGGATTGGGCTATAAAATTATTCAAATATTTTAAAATAAGGTCTATTTTGAGTGATATTTTGATCATTTTAATTAAAATAATTAACACTCTATTTTTGATCTGTATTGATTTTCTCAATATTGATAATTCTTTTAATATTTAAGAGCATTAATGACTTTGATATGAATGATTTTGGGGTTACAGATTCCTATCATTGACGCTTATTTAAATTTTAAGAACATAAAATTTGAAGAACGTTTGATTCAATTAATATCACAAAATTTTGACTTTAAATGTTTTTATTATTATTAGACTCATCTTATCAAAACATTCATTTATATATATATATATATATATATATATATAAGTTGCATTGAGATTTATACTTAATTAAATGAAATTTTTGATGACATACTAATACATATATTTAAATTTTTATTAATATTTAAATATCATCAAATCATTTAAATAATATCTAATTAATTATAATAATTTTAATTAAAATTTTTATTTATAATTACCATTAGTATATTGATAGATGTGTTGCCAGGGCGGAGTGCTAATTAATTTTGTCTTTCCTGATCTTATCTTCTCATTTTATAATATCCATAAGGTTATCTTTGGAGCCTAACCTATAAATATGTCAACTTGCTCTCAGTAGTTTTGATTTATTCATTAGATTGTTCCTATGCATGTGTGAATATAATATAATTCTTAGTATTTATATATCTAACACTTTATGTTAGATATCTATTTGAAAAGATGCATTATATATGTAAAAATTAAAATTTAGATGTTAGATATATAAATGCATAAGAATTATGAAGTATGTATGTTCAATTTAGAGTGATATTTTGATGATATTTATTAAAATAATTAATACTCTATTGCATGATTTATATTGATTTTCTCAATTTAGATAATTCTTTTAATATTTAAGAGCCTTAATGACTTTGTTATGAGTGATTTTGGGTTACAAGATTCCTATCATTTATATGCTTATTTAAATTTTAAGAACATGAAATTTGAAGAACGTTTAGTTCAATTAATATCATAGAATTTTGACTATAAATATTTTTATTATTGTTAGACTCATCTTATCGAAACATTTATTTTATTTATATATTTGCTAAAATTAGAATTCAAATAGTCCAAAATTTAATTCAATTTTTTTTGATATATAAGTTGCATTGAGATTTATACTTAATTAAATGAAATTTTTTATGAGTTAATATTTAAATTTTTATTAATATCTAAATATCATCAAATAATTTAAATAATATCTAATTAATTAAAATATTTTTAATTAAATTTTTTTTTATAATTATGATTAGTATATTAATAGATGTGTTACCAGGGCGGAGTGCTAATTAATTTTGTCTTTCCTGATCTTACCTTCTCATTTTATAATATCCATAAGGTTATCTTTGGAGCCTAACCTCGTATAAATATGTCAACTTGCTCTCATTAGTTTTGATTTATTCATTAGATTGATCCTATGCATGTGTGAATATAATATAATTCTTAAGTATTTATATATCTAGCACTTTAATTATCTAATACATATATGAAAAGATGCATTATATATGTAAAAATTAAAATTTAGATGTTAGATATATAAATACATAAGAATTATGAAGTATGTATGTATGTAAATCTGACGTGGTTGAATTAATTTTTATATATGTAAATTGGGCACGTCATCATTCCCCCAACCATATGATTTAAGTTGAAATGATGAATTTCATAATCTTAAATTCTAAAATTCCACATGCTGCTACTATACGCTACGCATTGAGCGACCTAACGACTAGCCTTAATCGAAAGTTCTCTCTCACTTATTAGGAGGGGTAATTAACTATAGGTGCTTACATAGGAACCTGAAATCATATCCTCACAAAATGAGGACGAAATCTCTAGGTAGTGTCTTATCTACTATCTCATCTGTCTTCTGAAAATTTCACCGACACTTCAAATCATACTCTTTTCATTTATCGAGAGGTCGATGGTGAATTTTCGGAGCCCACACACTCTTTACTTTTAAAGCTATCCATTGAATACTTGTACTATGCATATCTTCCATATAAAACTCCTCTTAATCTTTATGTAATATTAGTATCCTAAAAGCAACTTTAATAGCTCTTGGCCATGACTAGAAACTAGCTTCGAAAAGCCTCAAATCATTCTTAAGAAGTCCTCTTATATTCACCCACTACAAGTAAAATGTTATATTTCAATCCCCCAATTTGAATTTCATCATACATACTACATTATTTGTTATCTAAGTTCTTAAAGACATTTGAATAAAGGAACTATAAGTGCACCAAATAAATATCAGTGTCAAGTTCACACCTCCAACTTTTATGATTCATTTGTGTTGGCCAATTATTTACTTCCAACAAGCCAACTTCTTTTCTTTGGTTTTTAATTTAGTTATTTGGTTTTATTTCACTCTAGGTTAAAATAGGATTTAAATTAGCTTATTGGTTGACAATATTCAAATATTTACTCAGTTCAGTTAGTGAACACTACTTGCATGCCAAATCTTAGTATTAGAATTAAATGACCATTTGAAAAAAAAAAGTTTTTGAGAGTACCATAAAGGAAAAAAAGTAAGAAGACTAACCTTATTGAGATAAGTCCTTATATGAAAAAAAATTATTGAAGCTTGTTCCTTTCTTCCATTAGAGAAAATTTACAATAAAATTAGGAACATTGCCTTGGTCTTAAAGCTTAACCTCTATAATAGAAATTTTTAAAGAAAAAGTGAAGGGTGATGACATTTAAATAATAAAAATCAAATAGTAGGAGATGTTCATGAGATAGCATTCAAGTGATGACAATCATGCAATAATGATCAAACAATAATGGCATGTAATAATGTTCAAGCTACATTGATTAATTAATGGCTGTTTGAGATGATAGATATTGGACAATGGTGGTGGTTGGCATCAATTGTTGGGCAGGGCTTTTAAAACAAGGTCTATTCTGTGTTGAAAATGACGATCTATTTAGAGTGATATTTTGATGATTTTAATTAAAATAATTAATACTCTATTGCATGATTTATATTGATTTTCTCAATTTAGATAAATCTTTTAATATTTAAGAGCCTTAATGACTTTGATATGAGTGATTTTGGGTTACAAGATTCCTATCATTTATATGCTTATTTAAATTTTAAGAACATGAAATTCGAAGAACCTTTAGTTCAATTAATATCATAGAATTTTGACTATAAATGTTTTTTTATTATTGTTAGACTCATCTCATCGAAACATTTATTTTATTTATATATTTGCTAAAATTAGAATTCAAATAGTCCAAAATTTAATTCAATTTTTTTATATATAAGTTGCATTGAGATTTATACTTAATTAAATGAAATTTCTTATGACATAATATTTAAATTTTTATTAATATCTAAAAATCATCAAATAATTTAAATAATATCTAATTAATTATAATAATTTTAATTAAAATTTTATTTATAATTATGATTAGTATATTAATAGATGTGTTACCAGGGCGGAGTGCTAATTAATTTTGTCTTTCCTGATCTTACCTTCTCATTTTATAATATCCATAAGGTTATCTTTGGAGCCTAACCTCGTATAAATATGTCAACTTGCTCTCATTAGTTTTGATTTATTCATTAGATTGATCCTATGCATGTGTGAATATAATATAATTCTTAAGTATTTATATATCTAACACTTTAAGTATTCGACATATATTTAATGGACCCTCAAATTTCATTGAAGAATTTGCTATTTTCAAGTATTCGACATATATTTTTGGATGATTGAGATAATGTCATCCAAAAAGAAGAACCGATATGACACTTAAAATACTACTACTAGTGAAACGAATCTTGATGTTAAAAGCAAGCTGATCCGAAGTTGAAACTGGTCGAGATCAAGTTATTAAAATATCCTTAGAAATTTTAGGATATCGGTTAAATCCCTAAATAGCTCTCAAATATAAAGTGTTTATAGTCAAATCGAGCGTCTCGACGAGCCAAATCCAACAAGCCCAAGATCTTACAATTCTGACTTCATTTGATCATTTAAATACTTAAAATACATCAAATGATCAAAGGAATCATTCTGAGCCATCCGATGAAGTGGAGTGGTTCGGATTTTGCATGTATTTACAGAGACTCCACTCCTCCAATCTATAAATAGTCCCTCATTCTTCATATGAGGGGAGCCAAGCAGGAGAGAGGAGAGAGCTTTAAAGCTTGAAGATCCTCCAAGCACAATCGTGCCACCACTCAAATTCGACCACCCGTCGCCGGTCGTCGCGATCCCGTCGTCGAACACTGTTGCCGGTCATCATCGCCGACGACTACCACCGGTCATCATCATCAACATCATCATCAACTGTCGACATCGTCGTCGACATCGTCATCAACATCATCGTCGACATCGTCGTCAACATCGTCGTCGACATCCTCATCAACATCGTCGTCAACATCGTCGTCAACATCGTCTATTACTAGCAACTGTTGTTCCCTTCTTACATACTATTCTGTAATCCCGTCATCGGGAAGATCCTGTACTCCAAAATAAATATATAGTGGAAGCTTTTTTTGGGCACCTGGTTTTCCCTCTTTTGAGGTTTTTCAAAATTCGGAGTTTTCTTGTTTCTTTAAATACTGTGTGCTAGACTCCCAAAGCTAAAGTAAACTTTTACTCTACATGGCGTATTCTAGAACATATATATATATATATATATATATATATATATATATATATATATATATATATATATATATATATATATATATATATAATGAACATATGAGAGAATCAACATAAACAATAATAAATTTCCCACAAGTTGTTTCATAAAAACAAAAAGTCATACAAGTGGATAATCCCCAATCGTAAGATATCCAACCAACAGCAACCATTGTTCCCCTACCTTAAGTAATTTAGACTACCTCCCTCCAAATTAATTATTTTGGGCAAGTCATAGGACCTTTATTAGAAATTTTGGAACTTTACGAGGAAAAGAAAAAAAAATTATTTTATGCTATAAAATAAGATTTAATCCCAGTGAAAATTATAAAATTACATGTTTACATCATCACATGCCAAAATTGTAATATTTTTAAGTTGAGTAGAAAAAAAATTTGTCCGATGGGATTAGTATTGGGTCATAACTTATAAGAAGATTCACATCTTATAAGCTTATCATTTTCTACACCAAATAGATATTTCATTACCTTCCTTCAGTATATATTATATATTTTTGTGGTTGTTATTCACATATTGACAAAAATGATGAAATATCTTATGCACTTTTTACCCACATTTGTTAATTTGCTTCAAACATCAAAGTTTAAATCAAGCATTTTACAACCCAATGCATTTATATGACTCAACATAAACTTAGGCTATTTTATGTTAGAATTTAACCCTGATCATATAAAAATACAAACTTTTACATATTTGATATATAAGTCTAATTTGTTGGTCCAACTTAGTCCTATAATATCAACTCTTATAGAGGTTATAATTAAGTCATATGATAAGCTTGATTTTTTCAAGCTATAAAAAAATCAATTTATTGTCGCGCAACTCATTACATTGCATGTAATAGTAACTAGATTAGTCATGAGTTCAATTAATAATTTATGTCAGAATTTAACACCATTTACTATGTTAAGCTACTATCATAATCCCATTATATTTATATGTCAATTTATGAGCATGATTAGATTCTTCATGATTGGAATGATGAATATTGTTTGAAATTGTTGAAGAATTGTTGGAAGGTGATTGTAGTTGAGTGTATTCTTCCAGACGAGCTTGAACAAGATGTGGCAGCAAAGTTTGTCTATAATCTTGATGTCATCATGATGAGTCACTTCCTTGGAGGAAAAGGGAGGACGTGGAAAGAGTATAAATCATTGGCAAAGGAGGCTGGTTTCTCTGGTTTCAGAGCCATTTATATATTTGCAGGCACTTGGGTTATGGAATTCACCAAGTAGGTGAACTATTATGAAGAATATATTCATATATATATATATTGTATGTTATTTATGTTATGTGTGACCATGCATTGATGCATTTCTCTTGTTTCTCTAGCTTAGTGTTTGTGTTTCATTGCATGCTACAATTCTCTTGTTTCTCTTGCCTAGTGTGTGGTTGCATCTAAAATAAATATTCAAGAAAAATGAGTAGTATCTTTATGTTTATTTTCCACATCCTTCATGTGTAAAATTTTTTTCTTGTTGTTTGTTGTTAAACTCGTCATCCTCATTAGCATTATCATGACTATTAGATATCTATTTTATCGTAAGGTTTTTAAATTTTCCACAAAATAACAAGACATCTTTTTTTTCGTTCTTCCTTATGAAATTTCTACCATCTACTAGCTATTAGGGGGTGAAATATTAAAAGTAAAAAAACCTAATATGTTAATAAATGAACACATGTTAAAGTAGAAGTATAGTTAATGCACAAGAGCCACTATCATTAATATACAAAGAACATAATCTTATTTAGCTTTCAATAAAAGATTAATCTTTTATTTTACATGCATTCGATATTAATCATCTTATTGATATATCTCTCATAATTGTTAAGTCACCCAAACCTACAAAAATAAACTAACATACATATTTCACTATTACATCTAATAAAAAGGTATTGTTAAAAAAAAAAATTGAGCCAAACTTTTCTTTGTTTTTTTCTTCTTTTTGACAATAAGATTTTTTTGACTTTCACTCTATCTAGATTAAGTAAATCCGTGTGATGTCCAGTAAATATTAACTTGTTCTATATAATGGAGTGTACATTTTCTTAAAGTCATCATGATAATTTAAGGTGACCACTTAGGGTCATCACACTTCATTATTATGGAGGTCCTATATAGGGGTCTTTAGCTTACAATATAATGCATAAGCTTGTCAATTTGTATACAATTATTTCTTGTTGGCATCAAAATCCCTTACTAGATTATGGCTTATTGCCAACACAATAGCCTATTAAACTATAAGTTTTCTGATATATATATATATAGTAATCTCTATTGTTGTGGATAGGATTTTTCATAAAGTTCAAGCATAGTATTCTCCTCTATTTTTTACAATTAATAAAATGATAAATTTAAAAAAAAGATGATGAAAACTTAAACATGTACATATAATAACTTATTGATATGTTCAAGTACTAGGAGGTTATCAAGTGTCGCGAAATTATGCCAAAATGGCAATAAATAAATTTTATTGCAGTAAGAAATTTTGTTGGAATTAAAGTCACATCAGACCAATATGGTATTCATCCTTATATTACAAGGCATCGATCACCAAATCTGAAAGATGCTAAAATTAACTAATGATTTTATACAATTACATATTGCTTATTAATTATAATAGCATTCATGAAAAGCTTAATTTTAATTTACATTATTAATTCATTTAGATTGGTGGTATCTGCTTCTAATATTTTAACACCTATCTCTAGAAAGCATTCATGACCACCAAGCAACCCCACATTGCAGGAAACAACCACATTCATCGGATACCTAATAAGGTGCCCTTGCAATGAAGTCATTTGCTTCTCAATACCTAGTTTTCATCAACTATCTTATTCCGCTTATACACAAGCCAAAGTCGATGGATTTTAAAGCAAAGTTGAAACATTCTAAGATGTTCAACCCAAAGAGATATGCTATGTCCATATACCTACAAGATGAAGTAATAAATCAAGTTATAACTAATGAACATTGCTTAAAATGATATTCACTACTATAAATGATGACATTACTAATGGAGTTTTCTTGTGGCCTTCTAGCCACTAGAATTTTCATCATGTGAACATTTCGACAAAAAAATTATGTTAAAAGCTAATAAATATTTTGATGGAAAAAAAATAATGATGGCCAAATGTTAGTAATTTTTGATGGAGTCATGGCCTAACAAAAAATTATGTTGGAAACTTCTGTCAAACATTAGTGAAGTCATGGTGTCACAAAAAATCTGTTGAGAATTTTTAACAAAGATAAGTAAAACAGTTTTCGGTAGCCTAGCCATAAGAAAAATTCGTCAGTAATTGTGAGTATAGCTTTTCAACCAAAACTCCTTCCTCTTTTGCTGTCCTAACTCTTGAACCTGAGATGACAAGATCTCTCGTCCCCCCTTTCTTGCCAGGTGAAACTACTTACATATTTTAGTGTTATTTAATATATACTCTCTTCTAATTATTTCTGCAATGTCTTTTTAGATAGTTACCATATATTTTTTTATTTCATCATTTAGAGTTTTGTCTAGGGTTTAGACTCAAATCTAAAAACTTAATTTTGACAACGCTATTCTTTGTTTGACTGCCAATGAAGTTTACTAAATTTGAATTTAAGACAAAATTTATGAAAAATGAGGTTTAGAATTTTGGAGAATTTAAAGCTATCTATTTTTATATATGACAAGATTTAGGTTAAATCATGCTTATGTCCTACTCAAATCTTGCTTCACTCATTACCCCTACTTCTTCCCCTTCCAACCCAGACCTCTCCACCATAGCTAAATGATTTTCTATTTACTTCTTGATATGACACGAAATTCCACACTAGTGAAACGCAATTTTGATGTCGAATGCAATCTGATTCTGAGTCAAGACTAACCTAGATCAAACACTTAAAATATAATTGAAAACTTTGTGATATCAGTCGGCTCCTAAATATGGAGTGTTTATTGTCTAATCGAGCATCTTGACAAGCCAGATCTAACATGCCTAATATCTCCTAATGTTAACTTCATTTGAGCATTCAAATACTTAAAATACATCAGATAATCAAATGAATCATTTCGAGCCGTCCGATGAAGTGGTTTGAATTTTGCGTGTATTTATGGAGGTGTCACTCCCATAATCTATAAATAGCCCCTCATTCTTCATATTAGGGGAGGCCAGACTAAAGAGAAGAGAGAGCTATGAGGCTTGAAGAACCTCCAAGCATAATCGTGCCACCAGTCGACGGTCCCCGACCACCGCCACGAATCATCATCGTCGCCGACCACCGTCAGCTGCCGCCGTCAGCCACAGCCACCGATCATCGTCACCGACCGTCACACCGCATCCACCGTTGGTCCTCACCATCTCGACCACCGTATCGGCCACCCGCGTCGGTCCGCACGATTGACCGTCGTTGGTCGCATCCGACCCGCCGTCGACCCGCCGTCGGCCCTTCTGGTTGGCCGGTATTGTTGGTTACACCGCTCGGTCACCGCCACTACCACACGACGGTTGCCATATTATCATAGGCTAGTCATTCACTATCGACGCCATAACCACTATTTCAACCCAACTACTGCTGCATCGCTATTATCACCCGTTCGAAATTTTTTGTTGTCAAGCTTTCTCACATACAACTCTATAATCCCATTATCAAAAAAACTTAAATTTTGTACTTCAAAATAGATATATAGTCGAACATTTTTACTGGGCTAGGCCCCGTGATTTTTTTCCCTCTTTTCGAGATTTTTCTACCAAAAATCCTAGAGTTTCTCGTTCTCTCTTCAAATATCACTCTGTGTGTGTGTGCTGGATTTCTCAACAAGGCTAAGACATAAAGTTTTATTCTACCACAACTGGGTTTCTAGCACACATCAAAATTGCATAAACAAATCAAGGGTAAAAAAGGTTGAGCAAAGGTGGCCCTTAAGACAGAGAAACATGAGGGAATGATAATGCAATTAAGTTTCTTAGTAAGGCCTACCTGGCACCATGAAATACACTAATTTTGAGAAAAAACTTTTTAGATATTGGCCATGCACACTTCTTATAAGTGTAATAGGAAGGCCTAATACTCCTCACGATTCCCCCTAGGCATTAATTTATATTAAATAATTTTAATGATATTACACAAATTATGTAAGCGAATGCATATGTAAGCTTACATTATTTGTATCAATTTTGATACTTAAGGATATTAAAACTATGGATGTTACATTGTGTTAATGATAGTAAATGGATATCAATGATTAGAGAGGCCTTGGAAGTATAATAGACTACTTCTGGACACAATGGAATCATTGAAAACTTTATAAGTAGAGTCAGTACTTTATTTCTATTACTTCACAACAATCATCTTTTATGAAGCAACATTTAGATGCCCATGTATGATGCATAAAAATTAGGTTATTTTAATGTCAAATAGAGTGCATGTTGATTTGTATTGAAAGGGATTTCAACCAAATTATTAGATTTGGATAGCATCGTGAACCTCACTTTGACAATCATTACACTACATCAAGTATCAATCATGAGGAGATGGTCTTTAATGTAGCTAGACCATAAATTCAGGAAAATTTTAAAAAAATACCTAATGTTGAAGTACAAAAGTTTTATGACTTACTGAACACAGCACAAAAACTATTGTGGCATGGATGCACCTTCTATTTTGAGTTATCTTTGGTTGTCAGATTATTAAGTGATGAAACAAATTTCAATATATCACATGAATTATTTAATCAGGTTGTGGGACAACTAAAGGAGACAACAACCAATTTAGTTCCACACAATTATTAATACTAATTTCAAAGTTATGATTATATGCACTTGAAATAGATTGTGCATCAATGATTGTATGCTTTAGTATTATAAGGTTGATGCATCACAGGTTGAATATAGATAACATAATGCACAAAGATATAAAAATTAAAGTAGGAGACATGATAAGTAGAAGGAGATCCCACAAAAGGACTATTTTATATGCTCATCACATCACGTTTATAGAGACTATTTGCATGGATGAGTATTGTTGGGAATGAGGTGGTATTGTACACAACCTTAAATTCTAGCCATCCATTAGATCCGAGGCTTGGAAGCATTTTGATCTTCATTTTGTTGGCGAAATTTATGTTTGGGATTATGTCTTGATGGATTCACGCATTATAGTTAAGTTGTCACAACATACTCATGTTAGCCAATTGTTATAATGCTAAACAACCTTCCCAAGAGAACGCATGATAAATCCTTTTGTTTCACTCACTTATCATTCCTAAGCCACATAATCTTAAAGCCAAGATAGATGTGTACCATCAATCACTAATAGATGATTTAAAAGTTTTATGGCAAGATGGTCTATTGACATACGGTCGATTGATTTGACTTAGCTTATTCACACGTGTTTGTGTTAATATATTTCAATTGTCTAGGATTAATCCTTTGAATCAAGTAATTCATAAGATCAGATATATTATAAGGCTTAAGTTTGATGCTCCTCATGTATTATAAAAAAATCTTTATTGAAGTAGCGACATGATTTAAGATTACTAAAGTTGAACTCGAAGATGTTACTATGAGTACATGCGTCTAAGAGATATTGAGTCTCATGCGCATAAGAGATGTTCGAGATTATTTACTATAACTTGATAATTAATTTGTTTATTTTAAATTTAAAATTCAGTAAATAATTATAGACTTTTGTATAATGATGGGGTAGCTGCGGTGCAGTCCCCATTGTGGAATTACACTTAGGAACACGGCACGGGCGAGATTAAAACTGGAAGGAGAAGAGAGTCGTGTTGGAGCCTCATGTGGTGGAGAAAAAAAAAATCCAGGTTTTCCCACTGAACATGGGTCCTCGATTCACTGTTTAGGCTCATTATTTTAATTTTATTATTATTATTATTATTATTATGTTTTCAGCCTGGGGGAAAGTGGGTGTCTGTCTGATAAATTTTAAAAAAATCTTCTTTACAAATTGATGTATGGCCATCACATGGACAGCAACAGTTTTATCTATGCATATACGAAATATTATAATGCTTTAAAATATATTTTAATATATATATCTTAATTTTATATTTATATTTCATGTGCCCACTTTCACATAAAGACAAACAGGCTGATTTTTTTTACTATATCTAGATAGACATATTATCTATAATATGAACATACTTCAGCCTCTTTCACTTAAGGATTTAAAAAAAAATGTTTTGACTCTTGCTTGCTAATTCCTCATCGTCAATATTTATCAAAATTACACTATCAACTTTGTGCATATATAAATTTTTTTATCTAATTTTTTAAAAATTGATTACTTGCACTAGTCAATCTCTTTGTGGGAAATTCTAACCATTTAGGTGTAGAATTTGATGATATCAAACTTCTTTTAAAGTACTTTCTTGCATTATAAAATCATCAATGCAGGCTCTCTCATTAAAATGATTGATTTTTTTTATTGATTTTAATTTATGCAATGAGTCTTAATCTTGATTTATGAAGCTTATATAGATGTCAAAAAAATTTGAGTTGATTAATCATTTTTATGTTTTTTTTGTGATTTGATTTAATTTGATTTTAATTTTTTTTGCTCAACTTGATTTTAGTGTGAATGAATTTTAATTTTGATTTGATTTTATTTTAAATTTGAGTTATTTAAATAGTTTCAATAGCCATCAAAGTAATTTATGTTTGACTCATATGATATTGTGTTTGATTACGCCGAGCATTAACAAATTTTAATTTGATTAATTTTATTTTTATTTTATTTTTTATTTCATTTAGTATAAATTTTTTATTCTGTTTTAAATTTATTTATTTTAGTCCATTTCCATCATCGGAATGAGTTTGATGTTTAATCAATTTGATTTTGTTTAAAAGTGTTTAAATTTACCTAGTGTTCTTGGGCTATGTTGGGTCAAGCGAGACCTACTAACCTAGCCTAGGTTAACTTTAGGATTTTGTTTCATTTAGTTTAGATTTAATTTTAGCTTTAATTTTATTTATTTTGATTTAACCTTGGGTTATGGTTTCCATCTAGCTACTAAGAAAATGTCCTAAGGGTTTATGTGAGGAAAATCTTACAGTAGGATTGAGTGAGGAAAATCTTACACTAAGATTGAGTAGGTGATAAGATTGAACAATATAAGGTAAGGGGATGAAGATGTGTTAACCTCATTAAAAGTCGATCAACATAGATGAGGTGCCTTATTACTATAAAGAAAAGAGAACTATAAGAGCTAGAGAAAAGAGAGAGGATAATTGAGAGAGACTCTTTTAAATTAATTTATTCATAATTTATAAATTGCCAAAATAATGTCCATTCAACCCCTATTTATAAAAATGAAATGCTATGATTTCTTATCTATTGCATTAGAAAGTCTTTATGTATTGCCATTAAGAGAGAGAGAGAGAGAGAGATAAACTTTGATAATCTATGTGATTGTGTCACACTTATCCCCTGTATGCCAACTTACCAAGGATGTTTCTTTTGTGCTATAAAAGGAGTAGTGTAGCATTAATCTTATGAAAATAGATTTATAAGATAAGTCTATGTTAAATTTTAAACTTAAATATAAACAAATGTTAAAATTTTTAACAAACACATAATAAACAATTCTAACAACTAGAAAAACTAAACTAAAATAAATTTAAAATAATAGAATAGTCTGAAAATAATTTTCTTGGGTACATTAATTATGATTTCTATCTATGATTACTTCTAAAATCTCTTATCGTACTTATCCATCATGATTCTCAAATGACTTCTATTAAAATATTAAACCACCTAGTTTTCCCAACAAAAAAAGTAATATAGTTATATCGATGATCATGTTGTCATGAGACCATAATGAATAAAATGGTTCTCGAAAAAGTACAATAAAATTTTCTCTATCTACATAACAGTGATATTTGATAAGGATGATGCTTAAATGACCTCTCATGGATTTCACTAATATGATGTGGCTAACATGCACCTATGGCTATCTCTATTCCTCTTAACACATCTAAAACTCTTTGGCTTATATTGGCAGGCCTAAAAATCACATGCTCATCATCTAGCATCATCCCTTTTGCATGAATGTATATCATATAACTATAAAACTCTTTAGATAAATCTTGAAATCATATACACAATTAGTTTAATTTTAGTGAACATTTTTTTTTAAATAAGTATGAATGTTTCCTATAAAATGCACTAAGAATTTCTTATTTGAAGACATAAAACATCAAATCAAGAGAGTTTGTTTAGGGTTATAACGGTGTATGTAAATGCATTTGAACACCTAGGAAAAAATTATATTTTATTTTGAAAACTAAATCAATATTATAATTTTTCATTCTAAAAATATTAGATAATAACATTCTAACAACTATCACATTTTAACGGTATAGTTATAAAAGTTTTTTTTCACTTGGATTAAATTTGATTTTATGGGTACAAATTAGTCTCGATTAATAAAGGTCTTTAAAATTGTTACTAAAGTCATGCAAAATACCATGGGACCTTGGATAGGCAAAAAAAAAAACCATTAAAACTTTTAAAAGCTGAAAGCAAGCTAAATAAATTTAAGATAAGTAGCTAGAAGGCAAATCTATGACAAATTTACCTTAAAAGGAAATAAATGGTAGCCTAAATCTTGGATGGTATCATACAAGGGAAGATGTTACAAGCATAAACATTAGGAGTGGATGTTAGAAAAATTGGAGATTAAATATCCTATTAATATTTGGAAACTCTAGATAAATTTGAATTTAACAAATTATTTTAAATTGATTATTAAACATATTTAAAGATATTTCTACTATTGCGCCAAATATTTTTAGCTCTTGAGAACCTACAACTCCACCTACATAAAAGTTTGTGTTTCAATTAGATTAACATCCTCTTCATATTCTTCCCTAAGATTGTATTTCTTAATAAAGCGAAACTTTGGTGACCTACATTACGTAGATACGTAGGGAGGTCTAGTGCATTAAATGGCTTTAAAATAACAAAGCAGCAATGTTGGGTTAGATAAATAGAGAAAAAAGAAAAGTAGGGACAAGTTGTGACTATTTCTTGCTATGATTCTAATGTCTAAATGGTATTGATAACTTTTAACATTTGGGTAACTTGATATGTAAAGAAAATTCTAAGTAGGCTTGCTTTTATGGAATCATTAGAAGGTTATATTATAATAAGTGATAAATAAATGTGGCTCATTGAAGTTGATTGATTTGTACATTTAGTTCCCTCACATCCATGTTTTTTATTAATTTTTCTCTAATACCTAAATTACTCTCATATTATAAGTTTAAGCGGAGACCTATCAAGCGGACAAGAGGCTATGGTGTGAGAGACCTATCAAGTTGATTAAGTGTACATTTACTTATTCTAGATTTTAAATTAGATTCAAGAATTAATTGCAAAGATGTTCCATAAAAACTGATTTTACAAGTAAACCTATTGTTGTCTATCATATTTTATGAGTTCTCTTACTTCCATTTTCCAAAATTTTCATGGTTCTAATATTATCTTTTTTGAATATTTTTCTTGTAACTTATTATCTATAATTTGAACTTTTGCT
>CM038223.1:58798690-58889932 GCA_021442155.1 Cymbidium sinense
AGGTGGTTGGGATTTTGCGTATTTCTGAGACGTCGCTCGCCGATCCCATAAATAGCCCCTCATTCCTCATATGAGGAGGCCAATGAAGGAGAAGGAGGCAAGCAGAGAGAGGAGAGAGCTCTAAAGATCCTCAAAGCCAATCGTGCCACTCGACGGTCGTCAACCACCCGCCGTGACGCGCCATCGGCTATCCGTACGATCCTCGCCGTGTCGACCATTGTTGCGGTCATCATCACCGACCACTATCATCGTCCATCGTCGTCAACATTATTAACATCGGCATTCGTCAACATTGTCTATTACTAGCAACTGTTGCCCATTTCTCATATACAATTCTATAATCCGTATCGGGAAGATCTTGTACTCTAAAACAGATACATAGTGGAAGCTTTTATTGGGCTAGGCCCGTGGTTTTCCCTCTTTTGAGGTTTTAGCATAAAATTCTAGAGTTTTTTTTTGTTAGCTCTTTAAATACATGTGTGTGTCTTTGGATTTCTAGAAGCTAAGATGAAAACTTTTACTCTACTATGGTTTCTAGCATAGCAGTTTGGCCATCATGATTCCCATTATTTCATCTTGTATGACCAAGTTTCCCAATAAGATCAAAACCACCATCGAGGTGGATCATTTCAAGCTTTTAAAGAGGCATGGCGAAGAATGAAGATTCATCAAACTTTGTTCCTTGATTGCGAGGCGGGGGCAACTCTTAATCTCAAAAGATCACCCATGTTAAACATCTAATTGATTATCATCCCAAGAAACAAGTTAAAGTTGGAGGATATTTCAACATTAATAATTGTAGCATCTGTTACACATTAATAATCCTCAGCAGCCCCCCAAACTCCAAATGTCATCAAGCCCAAGACAAAACCAAACCCAAGAAACCGCGAATCACCCAAGAGTCAAGACAAGATTCAAACCCCCAAACTCAATGTCATCAAGCCAAAAGCACCTAAGATAAACCAAACTCAAGATAAAACTGCCGAATCACCTAAGAGTCAAGACAATGCCCCAAACTCCAAATGTCATCAAGCCCAAGATAAACCAAACCCAAGACGTAAATCAAGCCAATCACCCAAGAGTTAAGACAGATTCAAACAAACTCCAAAGGTCATCAAGCCAAAAGCACCTAAGATGTAAACCAAACCCAAGACGTAAACTAAGCTGATCACCTGTGTCAAGACGGCAAACTCCAAATGTCATCAAGCCAAGAGTAAAACCAAACCCAAGATAGAAATCCAATGAATCACCCAAGAGTCATGACAACATTCAAGCCCCCCAAACTCCAAAGGTCATCAAGCCAAAAGCACCTAAGACAGAAATCAAACCCAAGACAAAACCAAGCCAGAATCACCCAAGAGTCAAGACAACAGCCCCCCAAACTCCAAATGTCATCAAGTCCAAGAAAACCAAACCGATAGAAATGCTATCAACACCAACACTTCAAGCAAGCATTAACAAACTCTTTCGAAGGCTCACTGCTAATAAACAACCATATAACCAACTATGCCAACAAAGTCATCCTGTCAAGTGTCAACCAGCATATGTTACAGAATAATCTCAAGCAAGATAGCCAACTATTAAGATGCCAAAAAATAATCTCAAACCGAATCAAACATAAACATAATTATAGCCAACTATATAGTCAAGCATAACTACATGTCCAAATTAAATAGCACAACTATATGTCCAAATTAAATAAAGAAACTAAGTCCAAATTAAACAATACAAATGTAAGTCTAAATTTAATAGCATAAATGAAAATTAGATTGAAAAGAGTAAATGCAAGATGATTTATTGATGCTTAGTATCCTTCTCCATTACTAAACATTTTTCTGCAGTTTCACAAAAAAATTCTCCTCCTCCATTAACACTTGCTAAAATAAAAGTAGATAATGAGAGAATGAAATTTATCAGATATATTAAATAGATTGCTCTTAGTTGGAAATGTACCAAAGGATTTTTATGTTGTGAACACCTCGATCCAACTAGCCGCATAAACAAGTGCATTGAATTTTTGGAGATAAAGACTTGTAATCATCAAGAACTCTACCACCAAAGACTAAATGCGATTCGATGCAACAAGGGTTATGAGAATTGTTAAAACATCCTTAGCCATTTTGGATAAAATAGGATACTTGAGTACTCATCTTCCACCATTCAAGAACATCAAACTAATCATTATTGCACAAGTATAATCCCTCCTCCAAATAAGTTTGCAAATCAAATTTTGATGGTCAATAGAACCGAAGCAACAATAAAGTCGAAATCCTAACATACAATCAAAATTTGATGAAAATGGCACATCAACGCTAGAAGATCCACTAGGAATTGAAGAGCTTGGAGTACTAGTATCAACTGAATATTGATTTTAGATTTCGCAAATAACATCCTCAACACTCTTAATCTTGGATTCTACCTCAGAACTAGAGTATATTTTAGGAAATGTGGAAGTAATGAATTTCATTTTCAAATGTGGATCAAGTACATCAGCCACTGACATGAGTAAATTGTATTCTCCCCAGTATTTGTCAAATTTAATTTTCATAACAATGGTCATTTGCTTGATGAATTCATCTGATAAATTGCATTCTTCAATAACTAGTTTCTTTACATTTATGACAAGTAGAAATATATTTGTAGTTGGATAAGAAGAATATGAAATCATTTTTGTCACATTATGAAAAATAGAGAAACCTTCTAATCGCTTCATAGCTATACCACTCAATTTCGTAAGGTAACCACTTATAGTTGGAATCTCGAAGCGCATAATGAACGAATATAGCGGTAAATAAAAGCACTCAAGCATTAAGTAAGTGGAGTTCCATCTTGTAGGAACATCAATGCATAATCCCTTTGAAGTGGGGATCCCTAATTATTTTTCCACTTCAACAAACTTATGTAATCGTAAAGGAGACTTTTTAAGGTATTTTATTGTCTCCCTGATTTTATGTGTTAGTTGTTGCACCTCTTTCAAACCATCTTGAACCATTATATTCAAGATGTGAGCACAACATCTAACATGAAAGAAATGACCTTGAAAATGTAACTTTTCTCTAGACTGAAAATATATAGCAACTAATTTTATCTGATCTACTATTAGCACCAAATTCAAAATTGAAGAGTAAAATAATAAACAAATTAGAATGAGAAGAGTAAAAGAAAATTAAAATCAAACAAATACAACAATATATAGTATCCATGCCAACGAGACAACAAAATAATGGCGATAGAACAAATGGGAATGAGAAGTGTAAAAGAAAATGAAAAATCAAACAAAGATAGCCATATATAGTATCCACGCCAATAGAGACAACAAAATAATGGCCGGACAAACCGAGTCTGCACTTCAAGCACTTCAAGCATTTCAATAACCTACAGAGAATAACCGAATCATCCACAACAAGCATAGCTGCATAAGGTGGAGAATATCCTACAGGGATTAACCGAATAAGCACTTCAAGCATTTCAATACCAGAGATAGCAACATATAGCACAGACATCAAGTAACTCAAGTCTACAAATGAAAAATCGAGTCACAAATTGGAAAAAAAACTTAAGAGCATTTCTCCTTTTAACATGAAACAAGAGAGGATTAGAGGAATTTCTATCTCAGATAGATCATAGCATTGCAACTCAAGCAAGAGTAATTGCTTCACATATCAACAAAAATACTACACATTAAAAGAAATATATAGATTGTGAGGGAGAAGAGTTAAGAGAATGATAGCACATGCAAAGAATCGAAGTCCCAAGTAGAAGCTTGATAAAAGAAGAAAATAATGGGGCACAAACCCTAGAAAACCAGATCGCATCCGGAGGTTCTCCTGCTTACGATAAAACTTGTAAGACTCACAACTCACAAGACTCTTGCTAAGAAGAGTAAAATCAACGCAACACCGAGAAGAGAAGAAACTAGAAAGTGACGGAGGGACTTACGATTGCAAAATCAAAAGTCGAGAGAGAGACTCGAGAGATCGAGACGCGGTCGCTAGGTCGCGACGCATGAGGAAGGTATATATCCTTCAATTGTTTTAAATCCGTTGAGATAAATTGTATGGCTATGATATTACCCTAAATATTACCTTACCGATTATCATAATTAAAAAATCCTAAAATTGTAATTATAATATATTTTAACTTATTTGATTTAAAATGTTATCAACTAATTTAATTATTAAATTAAATATAATTTCTAAAAAATATTTAATGACATAAATTATATTTTAAATAAAATTTTATATAATTAAATATAATTATTTATTTATTTTGAGCTAAATTGAGCGAATACGATCGAACAAAGGATTGTGTGTCATCGCTTATAAATCAAGCTTGAAAAATTTGTTCATTAGTTAACTAACGAAAAACACGAAATGTCGCTTAACGAGCTTTTTTTGACAAAGATGATCAGTATGTCATAAAAAATTTCATTTAATTATGTATAAATCTCAATGCAACTTATATATAAAAAAAATTTTGAATTAAATTTTGGACTATTTGAATTCTAAATCTAGCAAATATATAAATAAAATGAATGTTTTGATAAGATGAGTCTAATAATAATAAAAGCATTTATAGTAAAAATAATGTGATATTAATTGAACCAAATTTTTAAAATTTTAAATAAGCTTGAAAAAGGCTTAAAATAGTTTTAACCAAGGTGAAAACCGGATCGGACATGGAACTAGAGAGGTTCAAGGTTCAAAGGTTTGACCGGGGTTGAATCGAGGTTAAACTGGATTATTTAATTAATATTAAAATTACTAAATATTAATTTAATTAAATGATAAAATAATATAAATATATAAGAATAAATAAATAAAATAAATATATAAATAATATTTTAATAATTATTAATTTTAAGATTGATATAAAGTTTAATAAGATATAATTATATATATATATATAAATATAATTATGTATATATTAAATATATTTAAAATCTTAAAAATGATAATATGAATTTATAAATACAAATATAATTTATCATAAAGAATAAAATTTATTAAAATTATAGTTTATAAAAAAATAGAATAAAAAAATATTTTAAAAGCCTTGTTAAATATAAATAATATATAAAATATTTAAGCATATTATTATAATTCATGACATATGTATATTAAAAGATTTAAAATTTAAAAATTTTGATAATGTAAGTTTTGAATATAAATATAATTTATAATCTAGAAATATAAGATTACAATATAAAAAAAGTATATTAAAAATTTATAAAATATTTATAAAATAATATAATGAATTTATATTCTTAAAAAAATATTATAAATTATAATTTATAAAGAAAATATAAAGTAAATAATTAAAATATTATCTTTTATTCTTATATTTTAAATCTCATTTGATATTACTAAAGCTCACATCATATAATTCAAAATTTCAATCATAAAGCCAAAAGTTTCACCATATTCAACTATTTTAGTTCACATCATAAAGAGAAGAAGATGTTGTACTATTTATATTGAAAAATAGAGCTCCTGCGAGCTTGTAATATATTTAAGCATATTATTATAATTCATGACATATGTATATTAAACGGATTTAAAATTTAAAACTTTTGGTAATGTAAGTTTATGAATATAAATATAATTTATAATATAGAAATATAAGATTACAATATTAAAAAAAAAGTATATTAAAAAAAATTTATAGAATATTTATAAAATAATATTATTTAGTCTCACATCATAAAGAGAAGATGGTGTTGTACTATTTATATTGAAAAGTATAGCTCTTAAAAATGAGTTTGTAATATATTTAGAATAATTTGGTGGACAAATTATTTATTTAATTCAAGCACATTTATAATTATAAAATTAGTTTTAAAATTATATAATTTCATCTAAAAATATTTTAAAAATATATTTCATTAAATTTAATATTTAAATATAATATTTATAAATTTTAATTAAACCGACCTAGTCGTCCATTTTAAAACATTGGTTTTAACAAAGCTTCTTTCTGCACTCCTTAATCTCTTGATTAACCCAATTTGGGAAGGTATAAAGACCTTAGGAAGAAAAGGAATAGTTCTTCCTAAAGACTTGGAAGACTTCAGGGAGTGAAAAACAAGAAACACGAGTGGTTTTATTTTTTATTTTTTATTTTATTATTATTATTATTATTTTCTCTATCATGCAAAGTAGAATGAAAGCTTTTTGTATAGAACTTGGATTTCAACATAACCTTGGTAAACCTATGGTTAATCATACTTAGATCCCTTAGCTATTATCTGGTGGAATCAATGGCTAGAGTTGCTTAATATCATTTAACAAAGCTAGGCAAGTGTATTCCATCCCTATTTAGAAAATTCAAATTGATTAAGTACATTTAAAGTTATTCTTTTTACTTACCTAACTTTATTTAAGTTTTGCTACTATAACTTGGTTAACCATTGTGAAAGGTTTATAATGGGAGTGATTAAAGCCAATATAGACTAAAATTGAGTAATTTTATAATGATTAATTATACTCTTGGTTAGATTCAAACAATTTCCAAATGTATCCTATTTAGACAGATTGAAACATTGGACTTAATTAATTGAAATAAAGGGTTCAAATGAGTTGAACAAAAGTGTGGTGTATTTCTAATATCCTTTCATGGGTTTGATTTAATTTGAGTATTTGGTTAGACAAATTTATTTTAGAAAGTAAATGTTGGGGTTTATGCTTGGATTTGAAATATTTGACCAACTTTGGCCAAACCCATTGTCAACCATGATGGGATTTGGTTAAAATCATATTTAGAATATTATAATGAAGCTTAACTCCAATTAATTAGATCATTCATAGTGATTAACCCTATTTTAACTCATTTGACCTATTTTGGTTAAATAATGAGTTAAATTGAGTCATACCTGTCAATTAAGTCTATTGACCGAACTATATGATCTAAGCAGGAAGAATACAAATATATATTCTATGAAAAACATTTTATCATTACTTTTGGCTCATTTGTTTTAATAAATTATGTATTTGATCACATTGGGTTATTTAAGATTAATTTGGTCAACTTAGGTTCAACTAACCCATTCTCCCATATTTAACAAGTTTTTTATTAACCTAGGCACATCCTAATAAACTCTTAGGTTCATGTAGACAAAATGAAGTGAGGGCCTATAGAATTGAGCTTTCTACTAACTTTCATGTTTAGCTTATAGTTGAGATTCTATTATTTTCTTTCAATTCAACATGAACCAAATTCTATTTATGTTAACCCCATGAGTCTTCACATAATATTCTAAAATTTGATGATCACAAATATTTTTAGTTAAATAATTATTTTCACTAATCAGTTGTATGTGCAAGCTGTGATGTCCTTTCAATATAGAAACTTCAATTAAGTAGCCTAATAATAATTAACTATGAGAGCACAAATAATAGTTAATTTTCAAAAAATTGATAAAAAAATAGCCTATAAAGACTAAAATTGAGGATTGATTGATGCCAAAAAAACTCAAGTCAAGTCCAAATGTTATGTTGTTATTTTTAGTATTTATATTTTATTTTGTCTCCATGCATTTAGCATGTGAATGATTAAAAGCTACTAAACACACACACACACACAGAATATAAACAAAAAAAATTTTCTTTAAAATTTAAAATTTGTTTAAGAGAAATAATACAATATAATCTACATCGTACTATGTGATTATTCATATTTGCAAACCATTTTCAGCCACCATAATTAAACTGATTCTCTTAAATTTTTTGTTGACCTCACTTTTGGACTGAGGATTGACTCATCCTTCCTTAAACTTAGGAATCTTCTAAGCACTAGGATTTTCCTAGTCATAGGATACTTCTAGTGATTAAGAGAATAATAAACCCAAGACTAGAGACTTAAGAAGGCATACCCCTAGCTTAGACACCATAGGGTAAATAGGTCCTACCTATCCTATGGCCTAAACCAAAATCCATGCTTCTACACTCATTTAAAACCAACTCCAAGCCAACACAACCTTGTAGGGGTGTGCATTATTTGGTTTTAACCAAAAAATCAAACCGAACCAAAGTTTCTGAGTAATTTGGTTCAGTTTTGAACTTAATAATTTGGATTTTTGTTTTAATTAATGAAATCATTGGTTTTTGGTTTTTGGATTGTTTGTTAAATAAAATTTTGGATGGAACCAAATAAACCAAAGTAATTATATGATATACGGTATTATTAATTTATATATTATAGGCTTATAGTAAGAATTATAAATATAAACTACTATTGCTTGTTCATTATTTATAATAAAATATTATGCAAATAATTTTCAAATGTAGTGAACTATGGTTTATGCAAAACCAAACCAAAATAACCGAACCAAATTGTTATTCAATTTGTTTGGTTTTACATTTTATTTGGTCGGTTTGGTTCAATATTTTTAGGAATCCAAAACCAATTGGTTTTAAAAATTTATCATCCAATCCATCCAAATCAACCAAACATACACCCTACAACCAACCTCAATTGGATTTCATTTCATATCTCCAAGCTCCAAATCAATTTAACTCTTAACCTAAATCAATTTTGTCATCATCCTATGGATCCAACCCAAAGCCTATTCAATTGAAACCAATCCAATCAATTTTCACAAAAGCACTCCAGTCATCCAAACCTCTATTTCAAACTCTTCCAAGAATCCCAATCAAACCAATCAAACCAATTGAATCTAATCAACCCAAGTTAGCCCATTTGGCCTAAAGGGTCCAAATGAGCTAAAATTCAATTAAATTTAAATCAATTGCAATCAAAGACATCAATCAATCCTAAATCACTCATCAAACTCAATCTAATCTAATTAAACCCAATTCAACTTAATTGATCCATTTGGCCCACTTCCCCCAAAAGTGATCTAAAGGACCAAGTTGATCGAAACTTTAATCCAACCAAAATTTGATTGAATCAACTCATCCAATCTCCTCTGATTGTTGATCATCCTCGATCGACCAATTATAATCAATTGGGCCAACCCAAGCCAATTTGATAATTTGACCAAGTTGACCCAATTAACTCATATGAGCCAAAATGAACCAAATCTCATTCTAACTTCAATTGATTGAAATCAATGACTCCCCTCAATCATAAATTCAGTATTGAACATGACTTGACCACCAATTGGGCCAAGCCAAGCCAATTTGACCTCTTAACCCAACTTGACCTAATTTGACCTAAAGGGCCAAATAATCCTAAATCAAATTGATTTAAACCAATGACTCAAATCCATCATAAATTGATTGTTGAACATGATTCAACATTCAATTGAACCCAATTTAATCAAATAATTGACCCATTTAGCCCAATTTGACCTAAAGTATCAAATTGAACCAAACTCATTCTCAAATCCAAATCAATTCAAATAAACTACAATCATTCTCAAATCATCATTTGAACCTAAAACCCTCCACTCAAGTCAATTTGACCAATTTGATAAAATTGGTTTCATATGAGTCAAATGTAAATCCACTTCAAATTAAATCAAACCAATGACACCAATACACTCCAAATGATCAAATGAACTTACCCAAATCATCAATTTGACCCAATTTGACCAATTGATCAACCTAACCCAATTGAACCCAATTTGACCCATATGGGTCAAATTGAGCCAAACCCATTCAAACCAAGTCCAAACCTAACCAAACTTGGCATGACTCATCCTTGGGTCACCATGGGTTAGCCTAAATGGGCCCAACCCATGGTGAACCCAATTTGGGTCAAAACCCATGAACCAACCCACCAAAATGGGATAAAATCCCCATTTGGATGGTCTCACCCACTCACCAACCCATGGACCACCCTTAGCTCATTTTGGACACTTGGACCACAGCGACCCAAAGGCATTGGGTTCAGCCTTAGGTCATGAGAGGGTGAGCTTACCCACCCACCATTAGTTCACTTGGGGAGGAGGTACACACTTGCTTGTGCTGCCTCCCTCGACCTCTCAAGACCCTCCACCTCGGGTCCCTTTCATCTCCTGCCACCTACCCGGATGACTATGCAGGTTGAGCCAATCTCAGTTCGCAGGGAGGAGTATATTCATCTCCATCCATTCAAACGTCATATAGAGCTTCTCTAAGTGATTTTGAGCAGTCCCAGAGCCTTCCTCGATCCCCTAGTGCACCCATCGCCAGCGACACCAAGCTCCGTTCAAACCTGAGCCCTCTGTCCGTCCACCCTCACTTGAACCGCACCAAACTTCTATTAACTTATCCCACACCTTCCCCAAGCTCCGGTGAGTCAAAACGAATCGATTCCCGATCGATTCGAGCACCGAAGACCACTCCTAGACCAAGTTCAATGATTATCGTGGTGACGTTTGGTAGGTGTCGGTGGGGAGCAACTCAGAGTTTCTCACAGAGCCGTCTCGGCTACCTTAGTGGTTGTTGCGGTCTTGAGCTCCAATGGTAAATTCTAGCAAACCGTAGAAAATCCCCTAGGTGTTTGTCTTTTGTGAAAGATTTAATGATTTCATGCGATTTCCATCATAATCCTCCTTAGACCTCTTCCCAACATTTTGGAGTCAATCTCGACGCCTCACGAAGCTCGGTGAGCTCAGATCGAGTAGTGGAAGGTGAACGGTGTCCGTCTTTCGGTGCTCGGGGGATGATGGATCATCCGTAGTCTGTTCCGTGTGATTATAACGGACGATCATGATTTAATTTGTTAGAAAAACTGATTTTATCCTTTAGATATCATGGCATTAATCCCCACCGTTCAATCCGAGATTGGATGGTGGGGACGAAACTGCGTCCACCGCCACACGGGATGTTTTAAATAGCCTATCCCATAGCGCCACGTGGAAAGCGTCGACAGGTTAAGGGGCTAATTAAGTGTTTAAAATGTGATTAATCACTCAAAAATTTGAAAAATCATAATTAATTGTAAAAAAATCCTTAAAATATGAGTAAACCCATTTTGAAAAGGGTAAATAGAGGAGAATTTAATAAAAATAAAATTCCTAATGTTTGAATAGAGAACAGTGCTTAATTAGGGTTTGAAGTTTTCTTAATTATCTTAATTAAGCTTTAATTACTTAGTTAATTGAGCTCAAATTAGATGTGTTCATTCCTTGGAATGTCTTGTGCCTCCCATAATATTCTTGAGATTTATTGGTTAGGTAATTAGAAGAGTTTGAAAGTTAAATCTTAATTACTCTCATTAAGTAATTTAATACTTATTGAAAATGCCAAACATTAAAAATTAATTAATTAAACTTGATTAATCATTATTAACAATGAGGGATGATGATGGAAAATAATTGGGACCTTTTTCCTAGTTATTTTTCTAAGTAAATTTCCATGGGAAGGTTAATTAATGCATGGATTATTTGAGAATTAATTATGCAATTAATGGTGAATTTAATTCAAATTTAAATGATAATTAGATCAAATAATTTAATTTGAATTTGTGGGTTCCTCTTTATGTGTTTAATAACATAAAGATCCTTAAGGAACATATGGTTAACACATGGGTGTGAGAAAATCATGTAAGTATTTAATTAGATCCCTCAATAATTTAATTAATATTTAATCATCAACCTAATTGCATTAGATTTTACTAGGAACATTGCAAATTTTAATTTCTCATTGTCTTGTCATTAGGGGCTCATGGTTAAGTGGTTAATTAAAATTAAAGAGACTTTGGAAAGAGAAATTAAATGAATTGCTTAATGATTGAAACTTAATTAATCTAAAAAATCACTTAATTATATTTTTTTTAAAATATATTAAGTCACTCACATGGGATGGGGTAAAACAACAAATATTATCTATCCTCTCTAAGTTTAATAATTCAAATCCAAAATTAAACTACATAACAACTTTGGTTGATCTTAAATAGTTTTAACTTGATTGACCTTAGGAATTAATGTGATTGAATGTATTATGTGATAATGTTTAACTATTCTTTTTCAATCATTATAATTTGTATGTCACTTGATATCATGCATTCATATTTTCAAATAAAAGAATCAAATGAATATAATTATATATATCTAAGTTGTATGTGTTAAATTAATCCAATTATATATGTGACTATTATCACTAATAAATTTCAAAATAATTTTAAAAGTTATAAATAAATAATGAAGATTTAAATAGATGGGTCAAGAGATACTAAGATAACCATGGCTTCATATCAACCACAACATACTTGGGCTTACAAGCAACGCCATCCACGAGGACAGGTCAGCTAACTATCATCATTAAATAAATTGGGAAAATATTTAGCTAAAGTTGTTATGCATTATGTCCCATGCAATTTGATTATATTGCAATAAATATTTTTTAGGTTAGGCTTAAGATTTTCATGAAATCATTTAAAAATCATCATGGATTAATACAGAAAAAAATATTATGAGAAATCATAGAAAGCAGCACTATTTTAAAAATCAGATCGGGATGGCTGGTTCGATTGTGAACTAGGTATAGTTCGATTTAACTTTAAAACCCTTTTGTTTCGAACAAAAGTGAATCGATTTGAACCGCCTATTCGACACTAGTGAATCGCAAACCGATTGTATAAAACGGGCCGGTCCAAATTAAGTTCATTTAAACACTTATAATTCTTTAATGAAATGATTAAAATTTTAAAATAATAATTAAACATGACATTTTAATAACTATTTTTAAAATAATTTTAATAAATCTTAAATTTTTTATTATTAATAATATAAGTTTAGACAAATTAATTTATAATATACTTATCAAACCACCATACAATGCCACCAGTTAGGTAGGTCTCAAACTTTTTATTGAAAGCTCTTTTTTTTCTATATAAAAAGTGTCTAGCTTTCTTTTGTGATGTGAGACAAAATGGTTTAGTAATATGTTCAAACTTAACTTCGGCTGTAGGATTAAGAAATTGGGCTAGAGAGCTGGGATATAAGAATATAAGAATAACATTTAAATTTTAAATTCTATATTTTTAATACAAACTATATTTTTATACATTATATTTTATTATATTTTATACTTATATTCATAAACTTATTTAATAAATTTTTAGATATATTTAATATACTCATCTAAATTTATAACATACAAATAATTATATCTTAATGAGTTTTATATCAATCTTTAAATTTATAATTAGAAGAAATATTATTTATGTATTTTTATTTATTTTGTATTATATATTTATCATATATTTAAATTCATGTATCATTTAATTAAATTAATATTTAATTATTTTAATATTTATTATATTATGTGATTCAACTCTAGTCGAACCACTTGAGGTTTCTCAAATCTTTAAGTTGAACTTATTTATGAAGTAATAATTTAAATTATTTATTATAGATGAAGAGGCCCAGTGATGATAATGTCATCCACATAGACTAATAGTGAGATTAAGCATATGGATTTAACAAGCATGCTATCATATACCTCTTATGTTTGTAAGAAAAAAAGTAAAGGAAGAAAAGAAATAAAGAAAAAAAAATATATCATATGTCACTATGCTTAGATCATCAGCTAACAAATTTTGTTATCCAACAATTATCTCAACCCACCTTATTATACCTCATAACCAAATTGGGTGTTCAAGGATGGCCATACATCTATTTGTAAAGAAGATTTTTTAAAAAAATTTACTGTAGACACCCACAGGCTGAAAACATAATAATAATAATAATAATAATAAAATTAAAATAATGAGCCTAAACAGTGAATCGAGGACCCGTGTTCAGTGGGAAAACCTGGATTTTTTTTTTCTCCACCACATGAGGCTCCTACACAGCACTCTCTCTCTTCTCCTTCCAGTTTTAATCTCGCCCCAAGCCGTGTTCCGCAAGCAATTCCACAATGGGGACCTGCAGCCGCATACCCCATCATTATACAAAAGTCTATAATTATTTACTGAATTTTAAATTTAAAATAAACAAATTAATTATCAAGTTATAGTAAATAATCTCGAACATCTCTGCGCGCATGAGACTCGAATATCTCTTAGGCAATGTACTCATAGTAACATCTTCAAAGTTCAACATTAGTAATCTTAAATCATGTCCCCTTCAATAAATATTTTTTCATAATACATGAGGAGCATCAAACTTAAGCCTTATAATATATCTCGATCTTATGAATTACTTGATTCAAAGGATTAATCCTAGACAATTGAAATATATTAACACACACAGATGTGTGAATAAGCTAAGTCAAATCAAGACACTAAGAGAGAAAGCAAGGAGCCTAAGGTGTCCGCAGAGATTACTCGAGGAAGATAAGATAGGAAGTAAACTCCATTGCTAAGAGTTGTATTACTATAGTAGGGAGAGAATATGTACAAGCTGAAAGAAGATAATAATCGCATGCAACATTAAGTGTCTGATTTATAGAAAAGTTGATAGCTGCAGGAGGTGTTTGAATGGGGAGGTTGGTTAGCCATGAACGGCTGAGATGATAAGTGCGGAAGGAGAACCATATGGCGAGTCCGCTGGAAGAACGGAAGCTTTGTCGAGAAGGTGGTAGGGTTTGTTATGAGTGCCCGCAACCGAATGGTCCGGTCCTTGGACTGTGAGGTTGGAGCGTAAAGAGGAACCACGCAGTAACGCTTTGGTGAGTATGTCAGCGATTTGATCCTCGGTTGAAATGTGGCAGACTTGGATTGCTTTGGCTGCAATGTGATCTCACACGAAGTGATAGTCGATTTTGATGTGCTTAGTTCTTGCATGAAAAATGGGATTGTTGGCGATTGCCATGGCTGAGGTGTTTTCACAGTGAAGTGGTGTGGGAGTTGTTGTAGAGATCGACCGCAAGCTAACCGGCGAGCCGATGATGTCGGTTACGCCGCTAGCCTATATTCGTTTCGCTTGAGGATGAGGGACTATTTTTGTTTCGAACTTTCCAAGAGATGAGTGTTGAGCGGTATAGAAGACGAGGGATTTCCCACCCGGAAATAATAGATCGAGCTGCATCACGAGTGCAGGCCATGATTCGATTCCTTGAAGGTAGCGACTCATTTTAGGAGTTGGAAATGGAGGTTGAGTGGGTGATGCATGTGTTGGCATAGGTACGCCAGCGATGTCCAATGATCGTATGAAGGCGAACCAACCAAGCCAGATTCGAGGGGTTGGTGAAGGCTTCTGATGGGGATGGTGAGGTAGTGTGCCGGTTGGAGATGGGTGTTGGTGCAGTTTAGGAGGACATACCGGATCGGTTCGAGTTGAATGTATATCTTGTGTCAAAAGTATTTGTTGTCGACTTTGATGAATTCGAGGAAAGTTGAGATGTGTCAGATCCTTCATGTTGAATGCCTTTGAGGCTTTGATGATAGATGAGATCACTTGTGGTTTGTCTCCGTGAGGAGAATGTCATCGATGTAGATGAGAAGGTAACCGTGCTGGAGTGTATAGAGGAAGAGAGTGGATCGTGTCAGGAGCAATCCTTGCTGTTTGAGGTTGTCTGTGAAGGTTGAGTACCTTTCCTGATGTTGAGTCCAGATGGTTTATGGAGGTGACGGTGGGTATTGAGCGCCTAGGAAGCCCTTGGGACATGTGTAGGGTGCCATGAAGGAATGCATTGGAGACGTTGAGTTGCTGAACGGTCCAGTGATTGTGGAGAGCAATAGTGAGTAAGAGTCGGATGGTTGGCATTTTGGCGACCGGGATGAAGGTTTCTAAGTAATGAATGTCGTATTCTTGTTTAAAGCCTTGTGCCACTAGTCTGGCCTTGTGGCGAGCGGGGGTTCCGTCGGAGTGCAGTTTTGTTTTGAATGTCCACTTGCAGCCGATGATTGTTTGATTAGTAGGTGGAGGCACTAGGGTCCATGTTGCTTGTTGTTGTAGTGAGAACTCCTTGGACATGGCTTTGAATTCAAAGTGTTTCAAGGTTTGAGTATAGCATGTTGGTTGTGTTTGAAGGTGTAGGAGATCAAAGATGGGTTTTGGCGGTGTGATCGGTTTTCATTGTGTGTTTCATGGCATGTGGTTCCAGATGGAGGTGGAGTGGTTGATTCTGGGTAGTGAGTTTTGTCGGTGGGGCACCACAGTGTAGTTGCTATGGTTTGTGTAGGTCGTGTGGGATGAGAATATTGAATAGGTGTTAGGAGAAGTGGAGGCGGGGAGGAGGGTTTTGGTTTTGTAAAGGATGAGAGTTTCTTCAAAATGGACGTCTCTGAGATGAGGAATTTGTGGTGGGGTTGTAACCCATAGCCTTTGTGGTATTGTGAGTAACCGAGGAAGATGAGAGGTGCTTGGAGAGAGTTTGTTGGTGGTATGAGTGTGTCCAGGGAAAGTGAGAATACTTTGAGTGAGGTTGTCAGTGGTTTTGTAGAGAATTTGGTGAGGTGATTTGAGAGGTGGTTTTGGTGGGTAGTTTGTTTTATGAGGTAGGTGATGTTAGGCGACCCAAAAATGTTGTAGGTTCTTTATGAAGGAGTGTTCTTGTTAATTCAATGATGTGTCGTGTTTCGTCGGACCATTTGTTTGAGTGTAGGGATAGTTGCGGTGAATTATTCCATGGGAGTTAAGATATGTTTGAAATGCATTTGATATGTATTACCACCGCCGAGTGAAGTGTTTTGATTTACTTGGAGAATTGTGTCCGTATCATATTATGCAGTTGTTGAAATTTTGAGGCAACTTCGGATTTATGTGGTAACGGAATCAACCAAAGTAGAATAGTCATTTAGAAAATAACATAGTATCTATGTCCATGGAGTGAGATTGGGATGGACCCCATACATCCGAGTGAATTAATTCGAAGAGATGTTTGGTCCTTGTTACAGATTTGGAGAAAGGTAGCCTGTGGCTTTTTGATTGAGCAGGCTGTGCAGAAGGAGAGATCATTCTTGATGCAAAGATGCTTGTTCTGGAGCGAGATAGTTCTGAGAATATCTTTGCGGATGACCAAGTCGCGTGATGCCAAAGGTTGGAGGAAGTAGAGCGGAGAGGAGTGCGTATCAGTATTATGTCAATGGAGTACCCTTCATTACGGCCACTAGAAGAGGTTGTTGGAATGTCCGATCCTTTATGAGGAAGTCATTAGCATCAAGGTAATCAAGCAATTTTTCTGAGGTTAGAAACTGAGAGGAGGTTATGAGATAAGAGAGGTGCATGAAAGAGTTGTTTAAGAAGGAGCTTACGATTGGGGGTTGGAAGGAGGCCTTGGCCCTGATGGTGGATGGGGATACTGTTACCGTTGTCGACGGTGACATGTTGCTAACCTTGATAGTCGGTAGGGTCTTGAATGAGCTCCAGGTTGTTGGTGAGATGAGATGAGGTGCCGGAGTCCAGAATCCACTCGGTGGTGGTGATTTCGAGTGCCGAGGTATTTCTTTTGTGTGGTAATCCTTGCGGTAGCAGACGGGCCGAGTACCGGTTTGTTACATTTGGGTGGATTGAGTGGTGATTTGGTCGTCCATTAAGGCGCGGGGTTGTGTAGGAAAGTTGTGATAGGATTGGCCGCCCCCTTGTGGAACCGTTCCGCGAGTAGCTTGGAGAGCAGCTATGCAGGGGGTGAGTTCTTTCTCCTGATCGTTGGATATGTTAATTTCCTCACTGCATAGGAGGGAATAAAGATCGTCGATGTTGATAGGATTGGATCTTGTGCGGATGGCGATTTTGAATGCATGGTATGTTGGGGGTAGTCCATTTAAAGTGTGCAAGATTATATCCACCGGGTCTAGGAGAGAGCCGACTGCTGAGATTTGATCTACAAGAGTTTTGATCTCGGTGAGATATTGCATCATTGTTTTATCATTGCAGCCTTTTTGCTAATATTCTCTGATGTCATAAATTGCCTAAGTTGAGGACATAGGGGAGTATTGATTGTGAAATGGTGGAGTAGAGGGTAGAGAGATTTTGATCGATTAGTTGCCATGTATTGTAGTTGGGGTTTGGTTGGGGTTGGCCATTGGTGTCGATAGAATATTTAGTGGGGCATGGGGTGGTGCCTTCTAGGAAGCTATCGAAGCCATTGGCTTTGAAGAGTTTGTGTATCTGTGAGCGCCAGATGGGGTAATTATCGGTAGTGAGAGTAGTATTGGCTACTGATTTTATGTGTCCCATGAGGAATTTTAGGGAGGGAGGGATGGTTAGTGTGGGGAAGTTGGCTTGCTATGTGACCATAGTTGGATTGAGGAATATTCACATGATCAGGGAGGTTGGTTCTCGATACCATGAAGACACTAAGAGGAAGCAAGATAGGTGTCGGGCAAAGAGATTACTTACCCGAGCGGAAGATAGGATAAGAAGTAAACTCCATTGTGAAGAGTTGTTTTACTATAGTAGGGAGAGAATATGTACAACAGTCAAAGAAGATAATAATCACATGCTACATTAAGTGTCTAGATAAAGATTAGCAGGAGGTGTTTGAACGGTGCACGTGAGGTTGGTTGGGTGAATGAGATGATAAGTGCGTGAAGGAGAACCATATGGAAGAGTCCGTTGGAAGAGCGTGAAGCTTTGTTAGAGAACGACAGAAGGTGGTGGGGTTTGTTATGAAAATCCACTGACTGTCTATGTCAATAGGCCATCTTACCATTAAAACTTTTAAATCATTTGTTAGTGATTGATGATACTCATCTATCTTGGCTTTAAGATTATGTGGCTTAGGAATGATAAGTGAGTGAAACAAAAAGGATTTATCATGCACTTCTCTTAGGGAAGGTTGTTTAGCATTATAATAATTGGTTAACATGAGTATATGTGGCAACTTAACTATAATGCATGACAACTTAACTATAATAATTGGTTAACATGAGTATACTACCATCGCCATCACCGCGCATCAAATCTCGCCACCACCATCGCAGGCCATCCTCGCGGATGGACAGCCGCCAATACCATCGGCCACAAGTCCAAACAATACCACCCGCCGCCAACCACCATCGCGTCTCACCGCCACCACCATCGTCACCGCCCGACTACAATATATGAACTACATGTCTTGATTGCCTCCGAACCAGATCGGTCCGATGAGGTCAATTGACACCTCTTTCGAGGAAAATTGAGCCTCATGAACATTGTGATCGCAGCCTAGGTCCAACGAGGTCGCTTTAAACCTCTTTCGAGGGAAAATTGGAGCTCTTATGAACTAATGGGTTTTGATCACCAGCGGTCGGTCTCAAGTCGGTTTACACCTCTTCGAGGGAAAATGAGCCTCACATATGAACTGGACTTGATCGCCTAATGACCTCCTCTTAAGAAGAGGGACACTCAAAGATAGGAGTGTGCCTTCTCACTTTTTTTACCCATAGGCAAAAGGTCAAAAATTGCTAAAAATTGCCCAAAATCATTCAAAACCGCAAAAGGTAGCTAAAACTTAAAACGGAGCGCTCATGCAATGTGGATCAGAAGCGGTCACATTTCACTCAAGATGCTATAATTTCGTTTTCGCCCGCTTCGATGAGGTAACCCGAATAAGGCTAGACACCGCCCGATTTCTCTACCCACTCACCACTCCAATCACAAGAATGACGATCCCATACCGCCCATGTGACCCACTCAGTATCAGCTGGTCAAAATCCACCACGTTTTCTGACTTAGAATTGACATTCCATAACCTCCTTCCTTCTGTCACCTTCAAACGACTTGAAATCTGTGCACCCATAAATATTCGTCCATAACCTCAAAACCTTACATGTACCGCATTACACCGAGGCCCCAGTGATCCGCTTCCCGCGGATCATAACTCAGGTTCTATGAATATATATTCTCTCAAAATGTATGGTTAATGGACCCAAATTTCATTGAAGAATCTATTTTTAAGTATTCAACATATATAATTTTGGATGATTGAGATAATATCATCTGATAGGCGAGCAACTTGACGAATCGACTAACCGAGATCAATTGCTTATTATCAATCGATTCTTAAACATGGAGTGTTTATAGTCAAATCGAGCGTCTTGATGAGCTCGATCTAACAAGCCCAAGATCTCATAATTCTGACTTCATTTGAGCATTCAAATACACAAAATACATCATATGATCAAAGGAATCATTTTGAGCCGTCCGATGGAGAGGAGTGGTTCAGATTTTGCATGTATGAGACGCCTCCTCCAATCTATAAATAGCCCTCATTCTTCATATGGGAGCCAAGCAAGAGAGAGAGAGCTCTAAAGCTTGAAATCCTCCGTGCATAATCGCCCACTTGCGTCGCCGACACCACCGCCGGTTACCAACCACCGCCACCGGCCGCTGCCGCCATTGATCCTTGCCATCGCTACGTTGTTGGTCGTCACCGCCGACCGCCACTCGCCGCCATCATCGTTGTCAACCATCATCGCCGGTCATCATCGCTGACCACCGACGCCGGTCACCGCCATCGACTACCATCGTCGGTCACCGCCGCCGATCCTCGACGGCCATCTTCGCCGGTCACCATCCCGACGACCTTCAACGTTAGTCACCGATTGTTCATCACCATTACTATATATGTTGTCGATTTTCAAATTCCCATTGTCAGCCATTCTCATATACAATTTTGTAATCCCGTATCGGGAAAACTTGTACTCCAAAACAAATACATAGTGGAAGATTTCTACTGGGCTAGGCCCCATGATTTTTCCCTCTTTTCAAGGTTTTCCATGTAAAAATTCTCGAGTTTTCTTGTTCACTTTTTAAATACCTGTGTGTGTACTGGATTTCACAACAAGACTAAGGCATAAACTTTCACTCTACCGCAACTGGTTTTCTAGCACGCAACAAATATAAATTAATGCCTAGGAGGAATTGTGAGGAGTGTTAGGCCTTCCTATTACACTTATAAGAAGTGTGCATGGCCAATATCTAAATTTTTTTCTCAAAATTAGTGTATTTCATGGTGCCAGATAGGCCCTACTAAGAAACTTAATTGCATTATCATTCCCTCATGTTTCTCTGTCTTAAGGGCCACCTTTGCTCAACCTTTTTTACCCTTGATTTGTTTATGCAATTCTGATGATTCCTAACTCAGGATGTTATCAAACGATTGATGCAAGCAAGCAAAGTGTTTCAGAAGTGTTGCATGCTAGAAACCCAGTTGTGGTAGAATAAAACTTTATGCCTTAGGCTTGTTGAGAAATCTAGCACAGACACACAGATATTTGAAGAGAGAACGAGAAATTCTAGGATTTTTGCATGGAAAAACCTCGAAAAGAGGGAAAAAACTACGGGGCCAAGCATAGTAAAAATGTTCCACTATATATATGTTTTGAAGTACAAAGTTTAAGTGGGATTATAGAGACAGAAACTTGACAATGAAAAATCTCGAATCAGTGATAAGCTACGTCGGTAATGGGGTAATAGTGGTTAATGCCAATCGATAGTGAATGATGGTTGGTGATAATCGACTATCGTGTGGTGGGCGGTGACCGGTGATCGACTACGGTAACCAACAATAGTGCGACGGTACCGACCGTGGGTCGGTGATGGTGACCAACCAGTGGTCGACCGGTAAGGACGCGGTGATGGTCGCGCGATGGTCGACGGTGGTGGTTGGCAGCGAGGACCGATGGTGGTGGACGCGGTGGGGGCTGACGGTGGTCGGCGGCAATGATGATCCGTGGCAGTGGCCGGCGGCGGTGGTCGGGAACCGTCGACTGGTGGCACGATTATGCTTGGAGGTTCTTCAAGCCTTATAGCTCTCTTCTTCTCCCTCATATAAAGAATGAGAGCTATTTATAGATTATGGGAGTGGCACCTCCATAAATACACACAAAAATCCAAACCACTTCATCGGATGGTTTGAAATGATTCATTTTATTATCTCGATGTATTTTAAGTATTTGAATGTTCAAATGAAGTCGTAGGAGATATTAGCTTGTTGGCTTGTCAAGATGTCCGATTAGACAATAAACACTCCATATTTAGGAGCCGAATATACAAAGTTTTCAATTATATTTTAAGCATTTGATCCGGTTAGTCTTGATTGTAATCGATTGCATTCGATCAAAGATTTTCACTAGTGGAATTTTCAAACTAATAAATTAATCAAAATAGATGAGAGCAAGTTGACATATTTATAAGAGGTTAGGCTCCAAAGATACCTCATGGATATTATAAAATGATGAAGATAAGATCAAAATTAATTACACGATTCCCAAAATATTGACGCAATATTCACCCACTACACATCTATCAATGTTGATCCATTAGAAATGTCATCCGGTAACACATCTATTAATATACTAATCATAATTAAATTTATTATAATTAATTAGATATTATTTAAATTATTTGATGATATTTTAAAATTTAAAAAAATTAACTATATGTATTAGTAGAGTGTAAACGAAGTGAACTTGAAATGAAGTCGAGATGTTGTTTTCCACTGCTTTATTTATTTATTTGTTGAAATTCGTGTTCAAATAGCTCGGAATAGAGTGTTCGGTTCTAAAAAAATTATCCGTGTTCATTTTAGGCTCGTGTTCGGCTCGAAATTGGCTCGATTTTATTTTTTAATAATATTTATTTTTCTTAATTTTCATTTAAAATTTAAAAAATTTAAAAAGTAAAAAAATATTTAATGGAATCTTATACAGTAAAAAAAATTAAGTACTATTGGTAAAAATTGAAACTAAAAGATATATAAAATAATGATATACAATCAAAATTTTATTTTTACAGTTAAAAAAATTTAGTTATACAGTAAAAATAACTAAGTAATATTAGTGATATGACCCTGAAAATTCTTCTAGTCGAAGCACAAATCTTGATGCCGAAAGCAAGCTGATCCAAAGTTGAAACTGGTCTAGATCAAGCTCTCAAAATATCCGAAACTTTGGGATATCGGTTACTCTCAAATGAAGTGTTTATAGTCAAATCGAGCCTCGACGAAATGGTTCCAAGCCAAAGAAAATTCGACTTCATTTGAGCATTCAAATAAAATACATCATATGATCAAGGGAATCATCATGAGCCATCTCATGAGGAGGTGATTTTGCATGTATTTAGAGACTCCTCCAATCTATACTCATTCCTCATAATAGAGAGAGGCCAAGTGAAGGAGAAGGGAGGCCCAAGAGAGAGGAGAGAGCTCTAAAGATCCTCCAAGCACAATCGCCACCACGTCGTTAACCAGCCGTCGCCGCCATCACCGCCACCGCCGATTGTCCGCCATTATCATGCCATTAAATTATCGCCATCGGCCAACATTGCCGTCAAATCGTCAACATTATTACTAAAGAATCGCTGCTCCATTTCATATACAATTCTATAATCCGATCGGAAGATCTTGTACTCAAAACAGGAAGCTTTTTATAAGCTGCGGTTTTTCCCTCTTTCGAGGTTTTCACGTAAAATTTGTTGCCGCTTTAAATACGTGTCGGATTTCAACGGCTAAGACGAAAACTTTTACTCTATAACCGGTTTTCTAGCACGCAGTATATGTGTGGAAACGGTTCATATTATTTAATCTTGTATGACGAAAGTTTCCAATAAGATCAAAAAACCGGTGGATCATTTCAAGCTTTTAAAGAGCGCAAGCGAAGAATGAAGATTCATCAAACTTTGTTCCTTCAGATTCTGCCGGGAACTGGGGGGCAACTCTTAATCTCAAAAGATCACCCATGTTAAACATCTAATTGATTATCAACCCAAGAAACAAGTTAAAGTTGGAGGATATTTCAACATTGAGAAGAGATATAGCTTTGTAAACTATGCTTTTCCAATCATACTCATGGAAAAACAAGGCCAAGGTTAAGGAGATACTTTGGTTACAACCACAAATGGATGTTTTAATCGACCTTTTCCATACAGGTTAACGTCATCGAGCAAAGACTCTGACAAACAACCTAGGATGGGTCAAAAGGTCCTTGGTGGACTTCTACGACCTCTTCCACAGTTAACGCCATCGAGCAAAGACTCGACAAACAACCTAGGATAGGTCAAAAGGTCCTTGGTGGACTTACGATCTCTTCCAAAAGTTAACGCCATTGAGCAAAGACTGCCAAACAACCTAGGATAGGTCAAATGGTTCTTGGTGGACTTCCTACTACTTCTTCCACACAGGTTAACATCATCGAGTCACACTCTGACAAACAACCTCGGATAGGTCAAAAATCCTCAACGGATTCAATTTGACCTCTTCCATACAGGTTAACGTCATCGGGTAACACTTTGACAAACAACCTCGGATGGATCAAAATCCGCAGCAGATTCATTTCAACCTCTTCCATACAGGTTAACGCCATCGTAACACCCGACAAACAACCCTGGATAGGTCAAAATCCTCAGGATTCAATTCGACCTCTTCCATAAGCACGCCATCTAACACTCGACAAGCCTAGATGGGTCAAAAGGTCCTTGGTGGACTTCCTACCTCTTCCATACGTTACCATCGAGCAAAGACTTTAAAGACTGATGGGTCAAAAGGTCCTTGGTGGACTTCTACGACCTCTTCCATACAAGTTCATCATCGAAACACTATGATAAACAATCTGGAGGTCAAAATCCTTAGTGGATTCAATTCAACCTCTTCCATAGTTAACGCATCGCAACACTCGACAAATTAGGATGGGTCAAAAGGTCCTTGGACTTCCTACCTCTCTTCCATACGATTCGGAGCAAAGACTCTAACAAAATAGATGAAAAGGTCCTTGGTGGACTTCCTACCTCTTCCATGTTCACGCCATCGAGCAAACACTATGATAAACAACCGGATAGGTCAAAATCACGGATTCAATTCAACCTCTTCCATGTTAACGCCATCGGGTAACACTCACAAACAACCCGGATGGGTAAGGATCAAAATAACTTCCATTGGTTAATCGTAACATCGACAAAACCTGATAGGTCAAAGATCTCAATTCAACCTATTCCAGTTAATCGTAATACTGGAAAGGATGGGTCAAAATCTCAGATTCAATTCAACCTCTTCCACAGTTAAGCTATCGAGTCACACTCGACAAACAACCTGATAGTCAAAGATCTGCCGGTTACCACCATCGCCGCCGCCATCTCGTACCAATAGGTTAATCGCCACGCAATTTACTGCCGATATGCCGCCAACCAATTAGATGTCATTACCATATAGATATCAATTTCGCCGGTACCACCATACGCCGGGTCATCTCGCATTACTACCTAGCCGCATCGCTAAATTGCTGATTGCCGCTAAGTCGACCAATTTGTTGGTTGCTATAACTCTGGTTTCGCCATCACTTATTGTTACCGCCGCTACCAGACCTTGCTGGTCTGCTTTCCGGTAATTACCACCATCTTGCCGGCACCCCGCTGCGAATCGCGCCATACACGCCGCTGGCCACTATCGCAGATGCCATTACCACTTCGTCCGCTAACAAGCCATCCATCCGCACCGACTATCGCGGGATTCTTGATTGCTCCTAACGGACGGTCTGGTCGGTTACGCTTTTTCGAGGGAAAACAACAACAACGTTTCACCTTGATCTTCCAAACCCGGACGGTCTGTCAAGGCCGATTGACGCCTTTTTCGAGGGAAAATTGGAACAACAACGTAAGTACTGTGGGTCTTGATCACCTCCAAACCCGGACGGTCCATCAAGGCCGGTTGATGCCTCTTCGAAGGAACAACGACGGCAGTATTTGATCGCCTCAAATGACGGTCCGCCATGATTGACTCGAGGGAAATCGAACAACGACGAGTACCGTGGGTCTTGATCGCCCAAACTCGACGGTCCGCCAAGGTCGGCCTTCGAGGGAAAATGAACAACGAAAGTAGGTCTGATCGCTTCAAACTGGACGGTCAGTCAACGCTTTCGAGGGAAAACCTAACAACGACGTACTGGCCTGATCACCTCTAAACCTCTAAGGAGAGAAGAGAAGCCTTCTCTCTATTTATAGAATGGTACGCCAAAATCGCTAAAATCATCAAAACCATCGTTCTTCCCGAAATCGGTGTGCCATATACATCGAGGGCGCTCATCATCAAAAAGATTTGCTGGTCGCGAATCCGTGGGTATCGTTTTCCGCCGCCGGACCGAATGCTGGTCCACGGCAACCTGCTCATGGGTTGACCGCTGGCCATTGTCGCTTCCGGAACGCCACGGCGTAACTGCGAAGCATGGCGCTAACTGCCGCTCATATTCGCCAGAAGCTACTCACGACGACAAGGCGCCCAGAGCGCCTGAGGCCTGGCGAACCCACAGAATCATATTTTTCCGCCGTTTATGACTGGCTGAGGCCCTGATCGCCTGCATAGCGAGCATTACAGGCGCTCATGTTCTGGGTTTTGCCTTAGGCCATGAAATTCTGCTACACCTAGATGGGTCCAAATTCAAACCCGCTACATACTTACACGCATTTGCGCCATGCATCACTTCTTAGTCATAATCTTGTGCTCTATGAAGATCAAATATTTTGGAAGATTGAGATAATGTCATCCAAAATAGGGGCAACCGATATGACGAAAAATCAATGAATCTTGATGTAAAAGCAAGCGATCCAAAGTTGAACCGCAGATCTCTCTCAAAATATCCGAAACTTTGGGATATAAGATCTCTAAATAGCTCTCAAATATGAAGTGTTTATAATCAAATCGAAAGCCTCGACGATACACAACAAGCCGAACATACAATTGACTTCATTTGAGCATTCAATTGTACTGAAATACATCATATGATCGGGAATCATCATTATGGAGATATAGTGGTTATTTTGCATGTATTTAAAATCCAATCATAAATAGCTCATTCCTCATATGAGAGGAGAGGCCAAGTGAAGGAGGAGGCCCGGAGAGAGCTCTAAAGATCCTCCAAGCACAATCGGCCACTGACGTCGCCAACCACGCCGCCAAATCACCGCCACCACATCCTCACCGTGATTGTTCGGTCATCATCACCAAATTATCGTGGCCATCGGTCAACATTGTCGAACATCGCCGTCAACATTTTTTACTTAATTATTTCATTTATAATTAAAGATTAAAAAAGTACATAGTGGAAGCTTTTAATGGCTGGCCCCGTGGTTTTCCCTCTTTGAGTTTTCCAAAAATTCTAGAGTTTTTTTGTTCGCTTTTAAATACATTTATTACTAAGTTAAAAATTTTATTTATAGTAAAATGGTTTTCTAACGTAATATTAGCAAAAAATTAAGTAAAGATTTAATTAATTGAAACTAAAAGATATACAATCAGAAATATTTATTTTTACACAAAATTGAATACAATTTAAAATACTAACTCATATTATCAATATTTACAAATTTACAACTTACTAGAATAAATTCATCATAAAAATTTACATGATCATATACAAGTAACAATTTGATTCAATAAAAGCTAAAAAAATAGTGATATTACAATTTCTAAATCCAATCCAATCCATAGCTTCAAGCCTTCAAGTCTTCAAGCTTTCAAGCCTTGAACCAATCTTAAATCTTCAAAATAGTAATCTCCACTTCATGTAAATAAAACTAACAAGAAAATATGAAATAAATATTATGAATGAGCTCAAAAAATTAAAATAAATAATCATTGATGCCGTCAATAGCTTAGTGGCTGTGTGAATTTTAAACATTCAAAAAATTGACAAAATGCAAGATTGATAATAATAAGTGTAGGAAAAAAAATGAAATGAACATTGAATAAGCTAAAATTAGAATGAGTAAGAAGGAAAAAATGTAAAACAAAACTTTGTATGTAATATAATAACAAAGAACAATTAGCAATCACAAAAAATTAAATTGAATGTTTGAAAATACATACAACCAACTATAAAGCTAAGTTTCATCTCATACATCTATTTAGTTTTTCATCATAGCCCATTAACGTGTAATATCACAAGTGATATTACACATTAATAATTGTAGCATCTGTTACACATTAATAATCCTCAGCAGCCCCCCAAACTCCAAATGTCATCAAGCCCAAGACAGAAACCAAACCCGAAGACAGAAACCAAGCCAGAATCACCCAAGAGTCAAGACAACATTCAACAGCCCCCCAAACTCCGAAGGTCATCAAGCCAAAAGCACCTAAGACATAAACCAAACTCAAGAGAAAAAGCCGAATCACCTAAGAGTCAAGACAACAAACTCCAAATGTCATCAAGCCCAAGACATAAACCAAACTCAAGACAAATCAAGCCAATCACCCAAGAGTTATTCAAGAGACCCCAAACTCAAAGGTCATCAAGCCAAAAGCTTAAACCAAACCCAAAGACAAACTAAGCTGATCACCGTGTCAAGACAAGCCAAACTCCAAATGTCATCAAGCCCAAGACAGAAACCAAACCCGAAGATAGAAATCCAGCCAGAATCACCCAAGAGTCATGACAACATTCAGCAGCCCCCCAAACTCCAAAGGTCATCAAGCCAAAAGCACCTAAGACAGAAACCAAACCCGAAGACAGAAACCAAGCCAGAATCACCCAAGAGTCAAGACAAGAGCCCCCCAAACTCCAAATGTCATCAAGCCCAAGATAGAAACCACACCAGAAGATAGAAATGCCATCAACACCAACACTTCAGTGTAGTTAATAACAAACTCTTTCGAAGGCTCACTGCTAATAAACAGCCATATAACCAACTATGCCAACAAAGTCATCCTGTCAAGTGTCAACCACCAAATGTTACAGAATAATCTCAAGCAAGATAGCCAACTATTAAGATGCCAAAAATAATCTCAAACAATTTGAAACATAAACATAATTATAGCCAACTATAGTTGCTAAGACAACTACATGTCCAAATTAAATAGCACAACTATATGTCCAAATTAAACAGCAAAACTGTAAGTCCAAATTAAACAGTACAAATGTAAGTCTAAATTTAATAGCATAAATGAAAATTAGATTGAAAAGAGTAAATGCAAGATGATTTATTGATGCTTAGTATCCTTCTCCATTACTAAACATTTTTAAGTTCACATTCTCTCCTCCATTAACTCTTGCTAAATAAAAGTAGATAATGAGAGAAATTTATCGATATATTAAATAGATTGTTTTAGTTGGAAATGTACCAAAGGATTTTTTATGTTTGAACACCGATCCAACTAGCACAAACAAGTGCATTGACTATTTTGGAGATAAAGAGCTCTTGTAATCATCAAGAACTCTACCATCGACTAAATGATTCGTGATGCAAGTGGTTATGAGAATTGTTAAAACATCCTTAGCCATTTTGGATAAAATAGGATACTACTCATCTTCCACCATTCAAGAATATCAAACGAATCATTATTGCACAAGTATAATCCCTCCTCCAAATAAGTTTGCAAATCAAATTTTGATGGCTGAATAGAACCAGAATCAACAATAAAGTCTGCAAATCCTAACATACAATCAATATTTGATGAAAATGGCACATCAACTGCTAGTTGTGAAGATCCATTAGGAATTGAAGAGCTTGGAGTACTAGTATCAACTAAATATTTTAGATTGCAAATAACATCCTCAACTCTCTTAATCTTGGATTCTACCTTAGAACTAGAGTATATTTTAGGAAATGTGGAAGTAATGAATTTCATTTTCAAATGTGGATCAAGTACATCAACCGACATGAGTAAATTGTATTCTCCCCAGTATTTGTCAAATTTAATTTTCATAACAATGGTCATTTGCTTGATGAATTCATCTGATAAATTGCATTCTTCAATAACTAGTTTCTTTACATTTATGACAGTAGGTAGAAATATATTTGTAGTTGGATAAGAAGAATATGAAATCATTTTTGTCACATTATGAAAAATAGAGAGAAACCTTCTAATCTGCTCATAGCTATACCACTCAATTTCAGAAGGTAACCACTTATAGTTGGAATCTCGAGCTGCATAATGAATGAATATATTGCGGTAAATAAAAGCAGACTCAAGCATTAAGTAAGTGGAGTTCCATCTTGTAGGAACATCAATGCATAATCCCTTTGAAGTGGGGATCCCTAATTATTTTTCCACTTCAACAAACTTATGTAATCGTAAAGGAGACTTTTTAAGGTATTTTATTGTCTCCTTGATTTTATGTGTTAGTTGTTGCACCTCTTTCAAATCATCTTGAACCATTATATTCAAGATGTGAGCACAACATCTAACATGAAAGAAATGACCTTGAAAATGTTACTTTGAAATATATAGCATCTAATTTTATCGATCTATTAGCACCAAATCAGCTCAAAAATTGAAGAGTAAAATAATAGCCGGACAAATTAGAATGAGAAGAGTAAAAGAAAATTAAAAATCAAACAAATACAACAATATATAGTATCCATGCCAACAGAGACAACAAAATAATGGCCGTATAGAACAAATGGGAATGAGAAGTGTAAAAGAAAATGAAAAATCAAACAAAGATAGCCATATATAGTATCCACGCCAATAGAGACAACAAAATAATGGCTGGACAAATCGAGTCTGCACTTCAAGCACTTCAAGCATTTCAATAACCTACAGGGAATAACCGAATCATCCACAACAAGCATAGCTGCATAAGGTGGAGAATATCCTACAGGGATTAACCGAATAAGCACTTCAAGCATTTCAATACCAGAGATAGCAACATATAGCACAAACATCAAGTAACTCAAGTCTACAAATGAAAAATCAGAGTCACAAATTGTAAAAACTTAAGAGCATTTCTTCTTTTAACATGAAATCGAAGTAAGAGGATTAGAGGAATTTCTATCTGTATAGATCATAGCATTGCAACTCGAAGCATGAGTAATTGCTTCACATATCAACAAAAAATACTACACATTAAAAAGAAATATATAGATTGTGAGGGAGAAGAGTTAAGAGAATGATAGCACATGCAAAGTCGACCGAGTCCCAAGTAGAAGCTTGATAAAAAGAAGAAAATAATGGCCGGTGCCAAACCCTAGAAAACCAGAGATCGCATCCAGAGGTTCGGCTCTTGCTTACAGATATTAGTGTTGTAACTTGTAAGACTCACAACTCACAAGACTCTTGCTAAGAAGAGTAGAAATCCCTGAACGCCAGAACACTGAGAAGAGAAGAAACTAGAAAGTGACGGAGGGACTTGGGATTAGGGCAAAATCGAAAGTCGAGAGAGACTTCGAGAGATCGAGGCGTGTTAGGCTAGGTCGCGACATGAGGAAGGTATATATCCTTCAATTGTTTTAAATCGTGAGCGTTGAGATAAATTGTATGGCTATGATATTACCCTAAATATTACCTTACCGATTATCATAATTAAAAAAATCCCTTAAAATTTTAATTATAATATATTTTAACTTATTTGATTTAAAATGTTATCAACTAATTTAATTATTAAATTAAATATAATTTCTAAAAATATTTAATGACATAAATTATATTTTAAATAAAATTTTATATAATTAAAAATAATTATTTATTTATTTTGAGCTAAATTGAGCCGAACACGATCGAACAAAGGATTGTTCGTGTTTTCGTTTATAAATCAAGCTTGAAAAATTTGTTCATGTTCGCTTAGTTAGCACGAGCGACCATAAACAACGAGCTTTTTTTGACTGATTAGTATGTCATAAAAAATTTCATTTAATTATGTATAAATCTCAATGCAACTTATATATAAAAAAATTTTGAATTAAATTTTGGACTATTTGAATTCTAAATCTAGCAAATATATAAATAAAATGAATGTTTTGATAAGATGAGTCTAATAATAATAAAAGCATTTATAGTAAAAATAATGTGATATTAATTGAACCAAATTTCTTAAAATTTTAAATAAGCTTGCAAAAGGCTTAAAATAGTTTTAACCAAGGTGAAAACCGGATCGGACATGGAACTAGAAGAGAGAGAGAGAGGTTCAGGTTGAGGTTTGGGGGTTGAATCGAGGTTAAACTGGATTATTTAATTAATATTAAAATTACTAAATATTAATTTAATTAAATGATAAAATAATATAAATATATAAGAATAAATAAATAAAATAAATATATAAATAATATTTTTAATAATTATTAATTTTAAGATTGATATAAAGTTTAATAAGATATAATTATATATATATTATAAATATAATTATGTATATATTAAATATATTTAAAATCTTAAAAAATGATAATATGAATTTATAAATACAAATATAATTTATCATAAGAATAAAATTTATTAAAATTATAGTTTATAATAAAAAAATAGAATAAAAAAATATTTTAAAAGCCTTGTTAAATATAAATAATATATAAAATATTTAAGCATATTATTATAATTCATGACATATGTATATTAAAAGATTTAAAATTTAAAAATTTTGATAATGTAAGTTTTGAATATAAATATAATTTATAATCTAGAAATATAAGATTACAATATAAAAAAAGTATATTAAAAAATTTATAAAATATTTATAAAATAATATAATGAATTTATATTCTTAAAAAATATTATAAATTATAATTTATAAAGAAAATATAAAGTAAATAATTAAAATATTATCTTTTTATTCTTATATTTTAAATCTCATTTGATATTACTAAAGCTCACATCATATAATTCAAAATTTCAATCATAAAGCCAAAAGTTTCTCCATATTCAACTATTTTAGTTCACATCATAAAGAGAAGAAGGTGTTGTACTATTTATATTGAAAAATAGAGCTCCTGAGAGCTTGTAATATATTTAAGCATATTATTATAATTCATGACATATGTATATTAAACGGATTTAAAATTTAAAACTTTTGGTAATGTAAGTTTATGAATATAAATATAATTTATAATATAGAAATATAAGATTACAATATTAAAAAAAAAGTATATTAAAAAAATTTATAGAATATTTATAAAATAATATTATTTAGTCTCACATCATAAAGAGAAGATGGTGTTGTACTATTTATATTGAAAAGTATAGCTATTAAAATGAGTTTGTAATATATTTAGAATAATTTGGTGGACAAATTATTTATTTAATTCAAGCACATTTATAATTATAAAATTAGTTTTAAAATTATATAATTTCATCTAAAAATATTTTTAAAATATATTTCATTAAATTTAATATTTAAATATAATATTTATAAATTTTAATTAAACAGACCGGCCGATCCGGTCCGATTTTTAAAACATTGGTTTTAACAAAGCTTCTTTCTGCACTCCTTAATCTCTTGATTAACCCAATTTGGGAAGGTATAAAGACCTCAGGAAGAAAAGGAATAGTTCTTCCTAAAGACTTGGAAGACTTCAGGGAGTGAAAAATAAGAACAAGTGGTTTTATTTTTTATTTTTATTTTATTATTATTATTATTATTTTCTCTATCATGCAAAGTAGAATGAAAGCTTTTGTATAGAACTTGGATTTCAACATAACCTTGGTAAACCTATGGTTAATCATACTTAGATCCCTTAGCTATTATCTGGTGGAATCAATGGCTAGGAGTTGCTTAATATCATTTAACAAAGCTAGGCAAGTGTATTCCATCCCTATTTAGAAAATTCAAATTGATTAAGTACATTTAAAGTTATTCTTTTACTTACCTAACTTTATTTAAGTTTTGCTACTATAACTTGGTTAACCATTGTGAATGGTTATAATGGGAGTGATTAAAGCCAATATAGACTAAAATTGAGTAATTTTATAATGATTAATTATACTCTTGGTTAGATTCAAACAATTTCCAAATGTATCCTATTTAGACACATTGAAACATTGGACTTAATTAATTGAAATAAAGGGTTCAAATGAGTTGAACAAAAGTGTGGCTGTATTTCTAATATCCTTTCATGGGTTTGATTTAATTTGAGTATTTGGTTAGACAAATTTATTTTAGAAAGTAAATGTTGGGGTTTATGCTTGGATTTGAAATATTTGACCAACTTTGGCCAAACCCATTGTCAACCATGATGGGATTTGGTTAAAATCATATTTAGAATATTATAATGAAGCTTAACTCCAATTAATTAGATCATTCATAGTGATTAACCCTATTTTAACTCATTTGACCTATTTTGGTTAAATAATGAGTTAAATTGAGTCATACATACCACAATTAAGTCTATTGACCGAACTATATGATTTAAGCAGAAAGAATACAAATATATATTCTATGAAAAACATTTTATCATTACTTTTGGCTCATTTGTTTTAATAAATTATGTATTTGATCACATTGGGTTATTTAAGATTAATTTGGTCAACTTAGGTTCAACTAACCCATTCTCCCATATTTAACAAGTTTTTATTAACCTAGGCACATCCTAATAAACTCTTAGGTTCATGTAGACAAAATGAAGTGAGGGCCTATAGAATTGAGCTTTCTATCATGTTTAGCTTATAGTTGAGATATTATTTTCTTTCAATTCAACATGAACCAAATTCTATTTATGTTAACCCCATGAGTCTTCACATAATATTCTAAAATTTGATGATCACAAATATTTTAGTTAAATAATTATTTTCACTAATCGCTGTGTTTGTGATGTCCTTTCAATATAGAAACTTCAATTAAGCAGCCTAATAATAATTAACTATGAGAGCACAAATAATAGTTAATTTTCAAAAAATTGATAAAAAAATAGCCTATAAAGACTAAAATTGAGGATTGATTGATGCCAAAAAAACTCAAGTCAAGTCCAAATGTTATGTTGTTATTTTTAGTATTTATATTTTATTTTGTCTCCATGCATTTAGCATGTGAATGATTAAAAGCTACTAAACACACACACACACAGACCTGAAAGAATATAAACAAAAAAAATTTTCTTTAAAATTTAAAATTTGTTTAAGAGAAATAATACAATATAATCTACATCATACTATGTGATTATTCATATTTGCAAACCATTTTCAGCCACCATAATTAAACTGATTCTCTTAAATTTTTTGTTGACCTCACTTTGGACCGAGGATTGACTCATCCTTCCTTAAACTTAGAATCTTCTAAGCACTAGGATTTTCCTAGTCATAGGACACTTCTAGTGATTAAGAGAATAATAAACCCAAGCCTAGAGACTTAAGAAGGCATACCCCTAGCTTAGATCACACCATAGGGTAAATAGGTCCTACCTATCCTATGTCCTAAACCAAAATCCATGCTTCTACACTCATTTAAAACCAACTCCAAGCCAACACAACCTTGTAGGGGTGTGCATTATTTGGTTTTAACCAAAAATCAAACCAAAGTTTCGAGTAATTTGGTTCGCTTTTGAACTTAATAATTTGGATTTTGGTTTTAATTAATGAAATCTTTGGTTTTTGGTTTTTGGATTGGTTTGTTAAATAAAATTTTGGATGGAACCAAATAAACCAAAGTAATTATATGATATACAGATTATTAATTTATATATTATAGTTTATAGTAAGAATTATAAATATAAACTACTATTGCTTGTTCATTATTTATAATAAAATATTATGCAAATAATTTTTAAATGTAGTGAACTTCGGTTTATCCAAAACCAAACCAAAATAACAACCAAATTGTTATTCAATTTGTTTGGTTTTACATTTTATTTGGTCGGTTTGGTTCAATATTTTTAGGAATCCAAAACCAATTGGTTTTAAAAATTTATCATCCAATCCATCCAAATCAACCAAACATACACCCCTACAACCAACCTCAATTGGATTTTATTTCATATCTAAGCTCCAAGCCAAATCAATTTAACTCTTAACCTAAATCAATTTTGTCATCATCCTATGGATCCAACCCAAAGCCTATTCAATTGAAACCAATCCAATCAATTTTCACAAAAGCACTCCATTCATCCAAACCTCTATTTCAAACTCTTCCAAGAATCCCAATCAAACCAATCAAACCAATTGAATCTAATCACCAAGTTAGCCCATTTGGCCTAAAGGGTCCAAATGAGCTAAAATTAAATTAAATTTAAATCAATTGCAATCAAAGCATCAATCAATCCTAAATCACTCAAACTCAATCAATCTAATTAAACCAATTCAACTTAATTGATCCATTTGGCCCACTTCACCCAAAAGTGATCTAAAGGACCAAGTTGATCGAAAGTTTAATCCAACCAAAATTTGATTGAATCAATCCACCTCTGAATGATTGTTGATCATCCTCGACCAATTATAATCAATTGGGCCAACCCAAGCCAATTTGATAATTTGACCAAGTTGACCCAATTAACTCATATGAGCCAAAATGAACCAAATCTCATTCTAACTTCAATTGATTGAAATCAATGACTCCTCAATCATAAATTTAGATTGAACATGACTTGACCACCAATTGGGCCAAGCCAAGCCAATTTGACCTCTTAACCCAATCTAATTGACCTAATTGACCTAAAGGGCCAAATAATCCTAAATCAAATTGATTTAAACCAATGACTCAAATCATCATAAATTGAACATGATTCAACATTCAATTGAATCCAAAAATAAACCAATTGACCCATTTAGCCCAATTTGACCTAAAGTATCAAATTGAACCAAACTCATTCTCAAATCCAAATCAATTCAAATAAACACCTACAATCATTCTCAAATCATCATTTGAACCTAAACCAACCCTCCACTCAATTTGACCAATTTGATAAAATTGGTTTCATATGAGTCAAATGTAAATCCACTTCAAATTAAATCAAACCAATGACACCAATACACTCCAAATGATCAAATGAACTTACCCAAATAATCAATTTGACCCAATTTGACCAATTGATCACCTAACCCAAATTGAACCCAATTTGACTCAAATGGGTCAAATGAGCCAAACACATTCAAACCAAGTCCAAACCAAACCAAACTTGGCATGACTCATCTTTGGGTCACCATGGGTTAGTCCAAATGGGCCCAACCCATGGTGAACCCAATTTGGGTCAAAACCCATGAACCAATCCACCAAAATGGGATAAAATTCCCATTTAGATGGTCTCACCCACTCACCAACCCATGACAGCCACCCTTAGCTCATTTTGGACACTTGGACCATCACCCAACCCCACCCAATTTAGGTTCACCCAGGTAGAGGTGAGCTTACCAGCCCACCATTAGTTCACTTGGGAGGAGGTCAGCCTTGCTCTCAGCCCTCGCCTCTCAAGACCCTCCACCAGCCCACTATCATCTGGCCACCCACCTAGATGACTACCAAAGGTTGAGCCAATCTCAACCCCTTGGTTCACTTGGGGAGGAGAGCATCTCCATCCATTCAAACGTCATATGAGCTTCCCTAAGTGATTTTGGTTGAGCCTTCCTCGACCCCTAGTGCACCCATCGCCACACCAAGCGCTCAAACTCACGCCACCCTTGAACCGCACAAACTTCTAACTTATCCCACACCTTCCCAAGCTCTCGACCGATCTCGACGATGAGAGACCACTCAGACCATGTCCATGATTATCGCAGGACGCTTGGTCTCTGTGAGGTGTCTGGGGAGGCAACTCAAGAGTTTCTCAACAGAGCTCTTCCGCAAGCCTCCGTTGGTCGCCTCCTTGAGCTCCAACGAGGTAAATTTTAGCAAACCTAGAAAATCCCTAGGTGTTTGTCTGTGAAAGATTTAATGATTTCACGATTTCCAGTAGAATCTCACTCTTCCCGAACATTTTGGAGTCAATCCCCACGAAGCTCGTGAGCTCGATCGAGTAGTGGAAGGTGAATCCGCCTTTCCTCGGGGATGATGGATCATCCGGCTCCGTGATTATAACGACTCATCATGATTTAATTTGTTAGAAAAACTTTTATCCTTTAGATATCATGGCATTAATCCACCGCTCAACTGAGATTGATGGTAACATCCCACCGCCACACGGATGTTTTAAATAGCATCCCATAGCCACGGAAAGCCGCAGTGTTAAGGCTAATTAAGTGTTTAAAATGTGATTAATCACTCAAAAATTTTCATAATTAATTGTAAAAAATCCTTAAAATATGAGTAAACCCATTTTGAAAAGGGTAAATAGAGGAGAATTTAATAAAATAAAATCAATGTTTGAATAGAGAACGGTTAATTAGGGTTTGAAGTTTTCTTAATTATCTTAAGCTTTAATTACTTAGTTAATTGAGCTCAAATTAGATGTGTTCATTCCTTGGAATGTCTTGTGCCTCCCATAATATTCTTGAGATTTATTGGTTAGGTAATTAGAGTTTGAAAGTTAAATCTTAATTACTCTCATTAAGTAATTTAATACTTATTGAAAATGCCAAACATTAAAATTAATTAATTAAACTTGATTAATCATTATAACAATGAGGGATGATGATGGAAAATAATTGGGACCTTTTCCTAGTTATTTTCTAAGTAAATTTCCATGGGAAGGTTAATTAATGCATGGATTATTTGAGAATTAATTATGCAATTAATGGTGAATTTAATTCAAATTTAAATGATAATTAGATCAAATAATTTAATTTGAATTTGTGGGTTCCTCTTTATGTGTTTAATAACATAAAGATCCTTAAGGAACATATGGTTAACACATGGGTGTGAGAAAATCATGGTATTTAATTAGATCCCTCAATAATTTAATTAATATTTAATCATCAGCCTAATTGCATTAGATTTTACTAGGAACATTGCAAATTTTAATTTCTCATTGTCTTGTCATTAGGGGCTCATGGTTAAGTGGTTAATTAAAAGAGACTTTGGAAAGAGAAATTAAATGAATTGCTTAATGATTGAAACTTAGTTAATCCAAAAAAATTTAATTATATTTTCTTTAAATATATTAAGTCACTACATGGGATGGGGTAAAATAACAAAATTATCTCTCCTCTCTAAGTTTAATAATTCAAATCCAAAATTAAACTACATAACAACTTTGGTTGATCTTAAATAGTTTTAACTTGATTGACCTTAGGAATTAATGTGATTGAATGTATTATGTGATAATGTTTAACTATTCTTTTTCAATCATTATAATTTGTATGTCACTTGATATCATGCATTCATATTTTCAAATAAAAGAATCAAATGAATATAATTATATATATCTAAGTTGTATGTGTTAAATTAATCCAATTATATATGTGACTATTATCACTAATAAATTTCAATTTTAAAAGTTATAAATAAATAATGAAGATTTAAATAGATGGGTCAAGAGATACTAAGATAACCATGGCTTCATATCAACCACAACATACTTTACAAGCAACGCCATCCACGAAACTAACTATCATCATTAAATAAATTGGGAAAATATTAAAGTTGTTATGCATTATGTCCCAAATTTGATTATATTGCAATATATATTTTTAGGTTAGGCTTAAGATTTTCATGAAATCATTTAAAATCATCATGGATTAATAAAAAAAATATTATGAGAAATCATAAAAAGCACTATTTTAAAAATCATCATAGGTCAAACTAGGTATAATCAAACTTAAAACCCTTTGTTTCAAAAGTGAATTTGAACCGCTATTCGACTAGTGAATCGCAAAGATTGTATAAAATCTCAAATTAAGTTCATTTAAACACTTATAATTTTTTAATGAAATGATTAAAATTTTAAAATAATAATTAAACATGACATTTTAATAACTATTTTAAAATAATTTTAATAAATCTTAAATTTTTATTATTAATATATAAGTTTAGACAAATTAATTTATAATATACTTATCAAAAAAAACAATGCCACCAGTTAGGTAGGTCTCAAACTTTTATTGAAAGCTCTTTATAATGCAAAAAATGTCTACTTTATGTGAGACAAAATGGTTTAGTAATATGTTCAAACTTAACTGGCTGTAGGATTAAGAAATTGGGCTAGAGAGCTGGGATATAAGAATATAAGAATAACATTTAAATTTTAAATTCTATATTTTAATACAAACTATATTTTTATACATTATATTTTATTATATTTTATACTTATATTCATAAACTTATTTAATAAATTTTAGATATATTTAATATACTCATCTAAATTTATAACATACAAATAATTATATCTTAATGAGTTTTATGTCAATCTTTAAATTTATAATTAGTAGAAATATTATTTATGTATTTTTATTTATTTTGTATTATATATTTATCATATATTTAAATTCATGTATCATTTAATTAAATTAATATTTAATTATTTTAATATTTATTATATTATGTGATTCAACTCTAGTCGAACCACTTGAGGTTTCTCAAATCTTTAAGTTGAACTTATTTATGAAGTAATAATTTAAATTATTTATTATAGATGAAGAGGCCCAGTGATGATAATGTCATCCACATAGACTAATAGTGAGATTAAGCATATGGATTTAACAAGCATGCTATCATATATTCTTATGTTTGTAAGAAAAAAGTAAAGGAAGAAAAGAAATAAAGTATCATATGTCACTATGCTTAGATCATCAGCTAACAAATTTTGTTATCCAACAATTATCTCAACCCACCTTATTATACCTCATAACCAAATTGTGTTCAAGGATGGCCATACATCTATTTGTAAAGAAGATTTTTTTTAATTTACTGTAGACACCCAGGCTGAAAACATATAATAATAATAATAATAATAATAAAATTAAAATAATGAGCCTAAAGAATCGAGGAATCGAGGGGAAAACCTGACTCCACCATGAGGCTCCTACACAGACTCTCTCTCTTCTCCTTCCAGTTTAATCTCGCCAGCCGTGTTCAAGCAGAATTCCACAATGGGGACCTGCAGCAGCTACCCCATCATTATAAAAAAAGTCTATAATTATTTACTGAATTTTAAATTTAAAATAAACAAATTAATTATCAAGTTATAGTAAATAATCTCGAACATCTCGTATGCGCTTGAGACTCGAATATCTCTTAGGCGAATGTACTCACAGTAACATCTTCAAAGTTCAACTTAGTAATCTTAAATCATGTCGAGTACTTCAATAAAGATTTTTTCATAATACATGAGGAGCATCAAACTTAAGCCTTATAATATATCTGATCTTATGAATTACTTGATTCAAAGGATTAATCCTAGACAATTGAAATATATTAACACACACACACAGATGTGTGAATAAGCTAAGTCAAATCTGAAGACACTAAGAGAGAAAGCAGTGAGCCTAAGGTGTCTGGCAGAGAGATTAGTTACTCGAGCGGAAGATAAGATAGGAAGTAAACTCCATTGCGAAGAGTTGTATTACTATAGTAGGGAGAGAATATGTACAACAGTGAAAGAAGATAATAATCGCATGCAACATTAAGTGTCTGTATTTATAGAAAAGTTGATAGCCTGCAGGAGGTGTTTGAATGGTGCGCGTGAGGTTGGTTAGCCATGAACGGCTGAGATGATAAGTGCGTGAAGGAGAACCATATGGCAGAGTCCGTTGGAAGAACGTGAAGCTTTGTCAGAGAACGGCAGAAGGTGGTAGGGTTTGTTATGAGTGCCCCGCAATCGAATGGTCCTGTTCCTGGATGGTGAGGTTGGAGCGTAGCAAGAGGAACCGACGGGTAGGCAACGCTTTGGTGAGTATGTCCGATTTGATCCTGGTTGAAATGTAACTTGGATTGCTTTGGTCGCAATGTGATCTCACACGTGATAGTCGATTTTGATGTGCTTAGTTCTTGCATGAAAAATGGATTGTTGGTGATTGCCATGGCGAGGTGTTTTCACAATGAAGTGGTGGAGTTGTTGTAGAGATCCCGACCTAACCGACGAGCCGATGATGTCGGTACCGCCGCTAGCCTATATTCGGTTTCGCTATTTTTGTTTCTGAACTTTCCAAGAGATGAGTGTTGAGCCGAGGAATGTGCAGAAGCCGATAGTAGAGCGACGGCCAGAGGGATTTCCCACCCAGTCGGAGTCAGAATAGGATCAGAGTTGCAGATCACTGAGTGCGATTGGTAGGCCATGATTCTGCATTCCTTGAAGGTAGCACAGTATTCGTTTTAGGAGTTGGAAATGGAGGTTGAGTGGGTGATGCATGTGTTGGCATAGGTGGTTTACGGCCAAGGCGATGTCCAGTCTTGTGATCGTAAGGAATTGAAGTGAACCAACCAAGTGCCGGTATTCTGAGGGGTTGGTGAAGGCTTCTGATGGGGATGGTGAGGTAGTGTGCCGGTTGGAGATGGGTGTTGGTGCAGGTTTGTAGGAGGACATACCGGATCGGTTCAGAGTTGTGAATGTATATCGAGTCAAAAGTATTTGTTGTCGATTTTTTGATGTGAATTGAGGAAAGTTGAGATGTGTCCAGATCCTTCATGTTGAATGTGAGGCTTTTGATGATAGAGATCACTTGTGGTTTGTCTCGTGAGGAGAATGTCATCGATGTAGATGAGAAGGTAAATGCTCTTGGAGTGTATAGAATGATCTGCGTCGAAATTGTTGAGGTTATGTGAAGGTTGAGTACCTTTCGCGATTGTTTGAGTAGATGGCTTTATGAGGTGGTAGATGTGGTATTGAGCGCCTAGGAAGCTGGGTTGGGACATGTATATGGTGTCACCATGAAGGAATGCATTGAGACGCGAGTTGCTCCCGGATTGTGGAGAGCAATAGTGAGTAAGAGTCGGATGGTTGGCATTTTAGGATGAAGGTTTCTAATGAATGTCGATTCTTGTTTAAAGCCTTGTGCCACTAGTCTGGCCTTGTGGGGTTCCGTCGGAGTGCAGTTTTGTTTTGAATGTCCACTTGTAGCCGATGATTGTTTGATTAGTAGGTGGAGGCACTAGGGTCCATGTTGCTTGTTGTTGTAGTGCGAGGAACTCCTTGGACATGGCTTTACGCCATTCAAAGTGTTTCAAGGTTTGAGTATAGCATGTTGGTTCGGGTTGTGTTTGAAGGTGTAGGAGATCAAAGATGGGTTTTGGTTTCCAGTGGCCGGTTGTGATCGGGTTTTCATTGTGTGTTTGCGGGTATGTGGTTCTGGAGATGGAGGTGGAGTGGTTGATTGCTGGGTAGGTGAGTTTTGTCGGTGGGGGCACCCCTGTAGCTGCTATTTGTGTAGGTGGGTGGGAGATGAGAATATTGAATAGTGTTAGGAGAAGTGGAGGCAGTGGGAGGAGGGTTTTGGTATTTTGTAAGGATGAGGAAAATTTGTTTCTTCAAAATGGACGTGTCTTGAGATGAGGAATTTACCTGTGGTGGGGTTGTAGCACCTATAGCCTTTGTGGTATTGTGAGTAACCGAGGAAGATGCAGAGAGGTGCTTTCGGAGAGAGTTTGTTGGTGGTGAGTGTGTCCAGTGAGAGTGAGCAATACTTTGAGTTGAGTGAGTGTCGTGGTTTTGTAGAGAATTTGGTGAGGTGATTTGAGAGGTGGTTTTGGTGGGTAGTTTGTTTATGAGGTAGGGCTTAGAGATGCCCAAAAATGTTGTGGTAGGTTTGCTGTATGAAGGAGTGTTCTTGTTAATTCAATGATGTGTCTGTGTTTCCGTTCGGCGACTCCATTTTGTTTCGGAGTGTAGGGATAGCTGCGTTGGTGAATTATTCCATGGGAGTTAAGATATGTTTGAAATGCATTTGATGTGTATTCGCCTCCACCGTCAGAGCGAAGTGTTTTGATTTACTTGGAGAATTGTGTCCGTATCATATTATGCAGTTGTTGAAATTTTGAGGCAACTTCGGATTTATGTGGTAACGGAATCAACCAAGTAAAGCGGGAATAGTCATCAATGAAAATAACATAGTATCTATGTCCATGGAGTGACGGTATTGGGGATGGACCCCATACATCCGAGTGAATTAATTCGAAGAGATGTTTGGTCCTTGTTACAGATTTGGAGAAAGGTAGCCTGTGGCTTTTTGATTGAGCGCAGGCGGTGCAGAAGGAGAGATCATTCTTGATGCAAAGATGCTTGTTCTGGAGTGCGATAGTTCTGAGAATATCTTTGTGCGGATGACCAAGTCGTTGATGCCAAAGGTTGGAGGAAGTAGGAGCGGAGAGGAGTGCGTGGACTGTAGTATTATGCTGAATGGAGTACAGTCCTTCATTACAGCGGCCGACTAGAAGAGGTTGTTGGAATGCCCGATCCTTTATGAGGAAGTCATTAGCATCGAAGGTAATCAAGCAATTGTTTTCGGAGGCAAGGTTAGAAACTGAGAGGAGGTTATGAGATAAGAGAGGTGCATGAAAGAGTTGTTTAAGAAGGAGCTTACGATTGGGGGTTGGAAGGAGGCCTTGGCCCTGATGGTGGATGGGGATACTGTTACCGTTGCCGACGGTGACATGTTGCTAACCTTGATAGTCGGTAGGGTCTTGAATGAGCTCCAGGTTGTTGGTGAGATGAGATGAGGTGCACGAGTCCACCACCTGCGGGGTTGGTGATTTCGGTCTTGAGTCCGAGGTATTTCTTTGTGGTAGAATTGTTATCCTTGGTACGAGAGCAGAAGTCCGGTTTGTTGTGATTTGGCAGCGGATTGGGTCTTGTGAGTCGGTTTGTCCATTAAGCGCCTGTAGGAAAGTTGTGATAGGATTGGATCCTCGGTTGTGGAACCGCCATGTTTGTCAGTAGCTTGGAGGGGTGAGTTCTTTCTGATCGTTGGATATGTTAATTTCTCACGTGCATAGGAGGGAATAAAGATCGTCAATGTTGATAGGATTGGATCTTGTGCGGATGGCGGTTTTGAATGCATGGTATGTTGGGGGTAGTCCATTTAAAGTGTGCAAGATTATATCCACCGGGTCTAGGAGAGAGCCGACTGCTGAGATTTGATCTACAAGAGTTTTGATCTCGGTGAGATATTGCATCATTGTTTTGTCATTGCAGCCTTTTTGCTAATATTTCTATATGTCGGCACAGCTGTCTAAGTTGAGGACATAGGGGAGTATTGATTGTGAAATGGTGGAGTAGAGGGTTGTAGAGAGATTTTGATCGATTAGTTAGTAATGTATTTGGGGGGTTGGCCATTGGTGTCGATAGAGTATTTAGTGGGGCATGGGGTGGTGCCTTCTAGGAAGCTATCGAAGCCATTGGCTTTGAAGAGCTTGTGTATCTGTGAGCGCCATATGGGGTAATTATTGGTGGTGAGAGTAGTATTGGCTACTGATTTTATGTTTCCCATGAGGAATTTTAGGGAGGGAGGGATGGTTAGTGTGGGGAAGTTGGCTTGCTATGTGACCATAGTTCTGTTGGATTGAGCAGAATATTCCGACATGATCCAGTGGGAGGTTGGTTCTGATACCATGAAGACACTAAGAGAGGAAGCAGTGAGCCTAAGGTGTCGGGCAAAGAGATTACTTACCCGAGCGGAAGATAGGATAAGAAGTAAACTCCATTGTGAAGAGTTGTTTTACTATAGTAGGGAGAGAATATGTACAACAGTCAAAGAAGATAATAATCACATGCTACATTAAGTGTCTGTATTTATAGAAAAGCTGATAGCCTGCAGGAGGTGTTTGAACGGTGCACGTGAGGTTGGTTGGCCGTGAACGGCTGAGATGATAAGTGCGTGAAGGAGAACCATATGGAAGAGTCCATTGGAAGAGCGTGAAGCTTTGTTAGAGAACGACAGAAGGTGGTGGGGTTTGTTATGAAAATCCATGCCGTCATGTCAATAGCCATCTTACCATTAAAACTTTTAAATCATTTGTTAGTGATTGATGATACTCATCTATCTTGGCTTTAAGATTATGTGGCTTAGGAATGATAAGTGAGTGAAACAAAAAGGATTTATCATGCACTTCTCTTGGGGAAGGTTGTTTAGCATTATAATAATTGGTTAACATGAGTATATTGTGACAGCTTAACTATAATGCATGACAGCTTAACTATAATAATTGGTTAACATGAGTATACTACCATCGCCGGTCATCACCGCATCACCAAAATCTCCGGCCACCACCATCAAATCATCCTCGCCGACTAATGACACCTGCCATCGCCGACCATGGTTGTGTACATACCACCCGCCAACCACCATCGCTCCTACACCACCATCGTATCACCGCCCACTAAATGATGAACTACATGTCTGATTGAATAGTCCGATGAGGTCAATTGACACCTCTTTATTGATCCATGAACTACTTTTGATGTCTTTCAACGATTTTAAACCTCTTTCGAGGGAAAAACTGACGGGTTTTGATCACCTCCGAGCCCGGTCGGTCCAACGAGGTCAGTTTACACCTCTTTCGAGGGAAAACTGGAGCCTTGCCGTATGAACTACGGGACTTGATCGCCTCTGAATGACCTCCTCTTAAGAAGAAGAGGGACACTCCAGCATATGTGGAGTGTGCCTTCTCCCTTGACCCTAAGGGGGTTTTTATAGACCCCCTATAGGGGCAAAAAGGTCAAAAATTGGTAAAAATTGCCCAAAATCGCTCAAAACCGCTCAAACGCTGAATAAAACGCGAACGGACGCTACCAGGCACATGTGGACTGTACCAAGACGCTTCATGCGTTGCTGCATACGCCCGCCCTGCTGCTGCTTCGCCAACTGAAGCCGCGACGCCGACCCACCGCCCGAAGGCGTTCGCTCACACCCACGCCTGACCACTCACAATCACAAGAACCCGACGATCCCATACCGCCCATGTGACCCACCACCCGCGATCGAGCTGCCAAATAAATCACCCACGTGGTTTTCGCCACCCACTTACGACCCAATTGACCCATTCACAACCTCCTTCCTTGGCCCGTCCAGCCTTTAAACCGACTTGAAACTGTTGCAAGCACCCATAAATATTCAGATGAGTCCATAACCCCGAAACCTTGCGCGTGATACGCACATCCGGGCTCGATCCGCTCGTGATCATAATCCTGTGCTCCCATGAAGATATATTCTCTCAAAATGTATGGTTAATGGACCCGCAAATTTCATTGAAGAATCTGCTATTTTTAAGTATTCAACATATATAATTTTGGATGATTGAGATAATATCATCCAAAAATAGGGGGCAACTGATATGACCCTGAAAATTCTACTAGTCGAAGCACGAATCTTGATGTTGAAAGCAATCTGATTCTGAATCAGGACTAACCGAGATCAATTGCTTATTATCAATCGATTCTTAAACATGGAGTGTTTATAGTCAAATCGAAGCGCCTTGACGATTCCTAACAAGCCCAAGATCTCATAATTCCGACTTCATTTGAGCATTCAAATGCACAAAATACATCATATGATCAAAGGAATCATTTTGAGCCGTCGATGGAGAGGAGTGGTTCGGATTTTGCATGTATTTACAGAGACGCCACTCCTCCAATCTATAAATAGCCCCTCATTCTTCATATGAGGGAGAGGCCAAGCAAGAGAGAGGAGAGAGCTCTAAAGCTTGAAATCCTCCAGGCATAATCGTGCCACCACTTGACGGTCGCCGACCACCGTTGGTTACCAACCACCGCCACGCTGCCACGCACCGCTGATCCTTGCCATCGCCAATCTCGTTGCGGTCGTCACCACACCACGCCGCGCCCGGTCATCGCGTTGTCAACCATCATCGCGGTCATCATCGCCAGACCGGCGGTCACCGCTATCGACTACCATCATCGGTCACCACCGTCGATCCTCGACGGCCATCTTCGCCGGTCACCATCCCGACGACCTTCAACGTTAGTCACTGACCCCCGCTGTTCACCATTACTATATGGCTGTTGTTGCCTGATTTTGAAATTCCCATTGTCAGCCATTCTCATATACAATTTTGTAATCGTATCGGGAAAACTTGTACTCCAAAACAAATACATAGTGGAAGAATTTACCGGCTAGGCCCCATGATTTTTCCCTCTTTCAAGGTTTTCCATGCAAAAATTCTCGAAGTTTTCTTGTTCACTTTTAAATAATTGTGCTTGGATTTCACAACAAGACTAAGGCATAAACTTTCACTCTACCGCAACTGGTTTTCTAGCATGCAACAAATATAAATTAATGCCTAGGAGGAATTGTGAGGAGTGTTAGGCCTTCCTATTACACTTATAAGAAGTGTGCATGGCCAATATCTAAATTTTTTTTCTCACAATTAGTGTATTTCATGGTGCCATATAGGCCCTACTAAGAAACTTAATTGCATTATCATTCCCTCATGTTTCTCTGTCTTAAGGGCCACCTTTGCTCAAACTTTTTTACCCTTGATTTGTTTATGAAATTCGATTCCTAACTCGATGTTATCAAACGATGCAAGCAAGCAAAGTGTTTCAAGTGTTGCATGCTAGAAACCCCAGGTAGAATAAAACTTTATGCTCTAGCCTTGTTGAGAAATCTAGCACGAAATAAGATATTTGAAGAGAGAACGAGAAATTCTAGGATTTTTGCGTGGAAAAACCTCGAAAAGAGGGAAAAAACTACGGGTCCAAGCATAGTAAAAATGTTCCACTATATATATGTTTTGAAGTACAAAGTTTAAGTTTTCCCGATAATGGGATTATAGAGTTGTATGTGAGAAACTTGACAATGAAAATCTCAGAATCAGGTGATAATAGCTATGCAGCAGTAGTTGGGCTGTAATAGTGGTTAATGTCAGTCGGTGATAGTGAATGATGGTCATTTGATAATCAATAAGTGGTGGTAGCGGTGGTGACCGGTGACGATGGTCGGCGGTAACTAACAATAGTGGCCGACGGTGACGGCTGACGGTGGTCGGTGACGGTGACCAACGATGGTGGTCGACTGTGGCAAGGACCGACGGGTGGTCGGCAGCCGATGGTTGATGGTGGTGGCGGCGAGGACAGAATGGGTGGACAGGGGGCCGACGGGTCGGCGAATGATGATCCCGCGGGCCGGCGTATTCGAACCGCCGACTGGTGGCACGATTATGCTTGGAGGTTCTTCAAGCCTCATAGCTCTCTCTTCTCTTTAGCTTGGCCTCCCCTCATATGAAGAATGAGGGGCTATTTATAGATTATGGGAGTGGCACCTCCATAAATACACACAAAATCCAAACCACTTCATCGGATGGCTTGAAATGATTCATTTTATTATCTGATGTATTTTAAGTATTTGAATGTTCAAATGAAGTCAGAATTAGGAGATATTAGGCTTGTTAGATCTGGCTTGTCAAGATGTCCGATTAGACAATAAACACTCCATATTTAGGAGCCTACTGATATCGCAAAGTTTTCAATTTTATTTTAAGCATTTGATCTGGGTTAGTCTTGATTCAGAATCAGATTACATTAGACATCAAGATTCGTGCTTCGACTAGTGGAATTTTCAATGACATATCAAGAAGTAAATAGAAAATCATTTAGCTATGGTGGAGAGGTCTGGGTTGGAAGGGGAAGAAGTAAGGGTAAGGAGTGGAGCAAGATTTAAGTATGACATAAGCATGATTTAACCTAAATCTTCCCAAATAGCAAAACAGATAGCTTCAAATTCTCCAAAATTCTAAACCTCACTTTTCATAAATTTTGTCTTAAATTCAAATTTAGTAAATTTCATTGGCAGTCAAACAAAGAATAGCATTGTCAAAATTAAGCTTTTAGATTTGAGTCTAAACCCTAGACAAAACTCTAGATGATCAAATAAAAAATATATGGTAACTATCTAAAAGACATTGTAGAAATAATTAGAAGAGATTATATGTTAAATAACACTAAAATATGTAAGTGAAAGAAAGGGGGATGAGAGAGCTTGTCATCTCGTGTTCAAGAGTTACACAGAAAAAGGAAGGAGTTTTGGTCGAAAAGCTATACTCACAATTACTGACGAATTTTTCTTATGGCTAAGCTACCGAAAACTGTTTTACTTATTGTTGACCTCACTTTTGGAGTGGGCTCTTAACCTCCTTTTCTTAGACTTAGGTCTCTTCTAGACACTAAGATTTTCTTAGTCATAAGACACATCTAGTGATTAGGTGAACACCTGACCTAAGCCTAGAGACTTAGAAGTGTTAATCATAAGATTAGGCTATGCCTTAGGGTTTAAGGAAATTACCTATCCTATAGCCTAAACCTAATCTAGATACACTTTCTTAAATAAAACCTAGACTCAATTCTCAAATAAAATCTCAAATTCAAATTCAAATTCCAAATCTAATTTCAAAATTTGACTCCAAATGATTGAAACCCAAAATCAAATCCAAACCCTAAAACCCCTTCCTAAGCCATATGAACCATATTCATAAGCTTAGCCAAAACTTTCCTTAAATCAAATCAAACTCAATTGATCTTTTTATAAATCAATTATTCTTTCATTTATATTCATAAATATAAATGAAATCCAAATTCAAATAACCAAAACTATATCGAAAATCAAATGCAAACTCAATCTAAACCCTTTAAGCCAATTCTTTGGACTTAGCCAAATTCTATCCAGATCAAGTCAAAACCAATGAATTTTCTCTTGAATCAATCATTCATTCAATTATCTACCCAAATATAAATGAAACCTACAACCATCAAATCAATTCGAAACCAACCCAAGTCAAACCCAACTTAGCCCTTTTGACTTGAAAATTTCAAATGAGCCAAAATCTCTTAAACTCCAAAATGATTGCCATTGAACTTATATTTCAATCTAGGGCTCATATATAAGTTCAACTAAATTCGAATCAAACCAAAACCAAACTAATTGACTCACTTAGTTGCACTTTACCTAAAGTGACCTAAAGGACCCATTTGAGCTAACTTCTAATCCAACCCAAATTGGATTGAACCAAGCTCACCAAAATCTTACACCATGATTGCTTATCACCCTAGGATGATCAATTGAAATCAATTGGGCCAAACCAAGCCCAATTGGCCATTTGATCCAAATTGACCCAAATTGGCCTAAAGAACCAAATCGGGTCAAATCATGATCTAACCCAAATTGATTGCAACCAATGGCTCAAGTTTATTCCAAATTGATTATTGAACTTAACCAAAGCCATAATTGAACCCAATTTGATCAATCAAGCCTAATTGGGTCAACTTGACTCAACCTAGCCCAAATTGGCCTAAAGGGTCAATTTGGCCTAAATCAAAATTAAATCCAAATTAATTCAAACTAAAGATCACATTCATCTTCAATTAGTCAATTGAATATGAATCAATGCATAACCCAAGTTAATTTGGCCAATTTTGGTCAAATGGGTCAATTTGGCCCAAAATGACCCATATGACCTAAATTGGGCCAAATCCCTTGAAACCAAGCCAAAACCCATTAGGGGCTGATCAAATCCGACCCAAACCCATTTGGGATCAGCCCAAAACAACCTCAACCCATTTTAAATCTCTCATGAACCATCCCCCACATAGGATTCCACCTATCCTCATTTAATTCCCCCATCACATGCACTTAACCCCTCATCACATGGCCCTAATATTTCAATTAAACAAATCTCATCATATGGTAGCAAGAGAGGACTTTGGACCAAAAATCCAAAGTCCTCAATCAATCTAGATCTAGCCCTAACCGCCCCAACAAGATGGCATTCAATTTGGAGCCAAAATAATTCAAAAAATTTTGTATTTTCATCCATTATAAAAGGAGGGGAGATGAGACTTGAGCTCTCTTGCTCCCATCATCACTCAACCCCCCAAATCTCTCCAAAGCCAAAAGTAACCCATCCCCCACTTCGTTTAGCCACTTTGAGCTCAAATAATACAAGAATTTACTCTTCCGGCGAGGTGACGGTAATCATCGAAGAAGGAGGCATTCAAGAGAAAGTACTAAAGATCACTCAAGCTTCACACACATGAGCTCCTCGATCTTCATTGCCGCCGAAAATCATCCCCGATGAGGTAACTTTCATCAAACCGTAGTCGGCCTTAGAATTTTGCATATTTTGTATCAAATTTCCTGCGATTCAAGGAATTAACTTTAGAAAATCCAACACTTTTATTTTAAATCATCCCAAATAGGAAATAGAATTTTTTTGGTGCGAATCGCAAAAATGAGTCCATTTGGACAAGTTTTGGCTTAGAAACTCATTTTTCCAAAATACCCCGAAAATATCACATCGCCGGCATACCCCGATCCGTAGTTCATGGATCGGACGGCTCGGATCGACGATCCGCCTTCGACGCGCGATACGATTTGGACCGACGATGGTTCGCGCAATCCGACGGCTCGCTGCGAGGTGAGCCGATCGAAGCCAGACGCCGAAATGATCTGGACCATCCGATCGTGTGGTTTGCATAACGATGGCGTGACGCTCCCATCGCTGATCTTGGCCTCGATCGATAACTTATCTAGACCATCCGATCTATGGTTGGACAGTCCAGAGAAAGGAGCGGGTCGCTGTCTTTCCCGCCCAAACCGCGTGTATTTATATATTTAATAAAAAAATAATAATAATAATTCAAATCATCTGAAAATTCAAAAATTCATAGAAAGTAAAATACTTAACCAAAAATTGCAAACAAGGGCTCGTTGGATTTGTCTATCCGAGAAAATCCAACAAAACCAAAATACTCAAAATTTACTAAGTATTGTGAGCGTAATTTAGGTTTTAGTGAAAACTATATTTCATTAATTAAGCCAAAAATATAAGTCAGATTAAGTTAAGATTTTCAGATATTGAAATTAATGTTAAAATACACGTGCAATAAAAATTGCAAGTTAAAAAAACTTTTGGATTGGGAAAAATTAAAATTTTAAATTCAGATTATCAATTTTAATAAAATAAATTAAATAAAAATTCAGAAATTTATAAAAATCTTCAAGATGACCTAAATCACTTCAATTGACATCTAGGACTCTTAAGAAAAATGATTTGATCTTTTGAATCTTAAGAAACCCAAATAAATACTTAAGATTAGAGTTTAAACAATTAAAAATTTAATTAAAATATAATATAAAAATAACTCAAATATTCAATCAAAAACCAGAAATTGAATAGCATTCATTAAATCATTAATTAAACTTTAAATCAAAAATATTATCTTTAAAGGAAATTAAATTAAAATGATTAAATCTATTGTTAATAAAACTCAATTAAATGATTAAATCTTAAATCTAAATCAAAATCCAACAAACTTAAAAAAATTTTAATTTGATACTAATCAATTAAACTAAATATAATTAAAGCAAACTTAATTAACCTATGATTAAGTCACATCCATTTGGAATGAGATAATTAATAACCATTGAATATTTCAACCTAATAACTAAATTGAACATGTTAATGAAATCAAACAAACATAATAAATAAATCAAAGTAAAACCCTAATCATAAATAATCAAACTCAATTAGTCAAACATTTAATTAATGAAAATTTAATAAATTAATCCATCATTTTAATTATTCAAATTAATTTGAATAAGTTACATTAAAGCTAACTCTAAAATTAAGCTTAAATCAAACCCATAAAATTTAATAATCACACCCTTAAATTAATAATAAGTTAATTAAATTAATCATATGAAACCTAAACTTAATCAACATAATTAAGATGCTAAACACTAATTAAAACTTAAATTAAACCTAAATCATTAAGTCATTAATCTAATCAAACAAATCTAATTAATCTAATAATTTTAATTGACCCTTAATCAAACTTAATTAATCAAACATCTAATTAATGCAAACTTAATAAATTAATCCATTATCTTAATAAACCAAATTTAACTTTATAAATCGATTAAAGTTAACTCAAATTAAATACTTAATTAATCTACTAATTAATTAATCACAATTAAATTAATTAATTAGGTGAATTACATTAATCATATTAAACTTAAGCTTAATCAAACATAAAATTTAAATGATAATCAAACCCTAATTTAAACTTCAATCATTAATTCACCAATTACATCATTAATTAACTCAAATAAACATAAAATCAAATTAAAAGTTAAAGAAATATTTATTTAATTTAATCATACCTCTTAAACAAACTAATTAAGTTAATCAAATTAATTATATTAAACTTAATCAATCAAAATGCAATTACTATTAATCAAAACATAATTTAAACCTAAGCCATTAAGTCATCAATTACATCATTTGTCTAAACAAATATGAAACTAAATAAAAAAAATTAAACAAACCTTTATAATTAACATAAACACACTTATTAATTAAACAAATCACATAATCACATTGAACCTAAGCAAACCCATAGACCAATAAAGATAATTAAATCAAATTGAATCAAATTAAGTTAAATCAAGAAAGATTCTCATCAATTTAATATAGAATCAAAATCAAATCTCATTCAACTTACTTAAATAACATAAACTAATTAACTATCCAATATATGAAAACAAAATGCTAACTAAACTTTGATGAACATGACAAATGGATGTGATTAAAAATCTCAATTACAAGAATCAAACCCAATTAGAATCAAAAATAAAATATTAATTAATCTAATCCGATCAAACTACAAATAAATGAACCACAATCGAATTAAACAAACATAAAGTTAAATCACATAACCATGATCAAAGAAAAGAATTAAATATTTAAAAGGATATTGAATTATCAAGACTCACTAAATAAAACACCTAATCTAAAATTAATAACCAAACACATGAACTTAAACAAACTTGAACTCCATTAAACATTAAGGATATTGAATTATCAAGATGCAATTAAACTAAAACATCTAATATAAAATCAATCAATCAAATACTTAAACAAACTCGAATTCTAAATTCTAAATCAAGTCAAATAAATCAAATCAAATGAATTACACAAATTCAAATGGACTAATCAAGATACTTAAGGATTTTAGTTAGATTCCTTGAATTAGATGTAATAGGTGATCCTACGATGGAATTCATCCTACTCTTCATTGAGAACCCAAATATCATTTCAACCAAATAAAACTGAAATAAAAATGAAAATCAAATCATTAAATCATTTAGATTAAAATCACCCAACAAGAAATTTAAATTCAAACTTCAAATTGGAACATAAATTAAAGAAATAAAGTCTATACAAGCCTTAAGCACACACGTTAGAATACTAAGTCACTACTAGTGCTAAGTTAGCATTGTATGTATGATGTTGTATTTGTTTTGTGATGTAATGTTTTAGATGATAGGTGTATGTTTTGTAGACGATGTTAGTTATTAGCCTAATTTATTTCTAGGGTGCTTAAATCGCTATAATAAAAAAATATAAATGCTTTTGTCGTGTGCTTAGCCCCTAAGTGTAACCTATGTTAAGACAGTGGGCTTTACCCATGGGTGCTAAGTCCAAATTATTCATATAGCTTGGGTTGTATGGTGTGTTTAGCTACATTTATTTTGCATGTGTAGATTTACTTCTCCTATTTTTGATGTAATTTTGCATTGGAATTGGATTAGTGCTATGGGGATTAGATGATAAAGGCCAAAAGGCTTAGTCCTTGTGGGATGCCTTTGAGCAAATCAAATCAAAAGAAAGAAATGATGAAATGAAGAAATGAAGAAAAGAAGACCCCATAGCATATATATTTTTGTAATCCGGGTTGTATAAGGTAGAGCTTCGGCTACCCATCTTTTCTTTCTCTTTTTTAGGTGTCTGGAACCCGACGCCGAGCCTTTTATTCTTTTATGGTAGTCTATAAAATTGTTTGATGTTGTGTTTAGATTGCGCATTAGAACATCATGCTTTTCATAGTTTGTTTATGATTGATGCTTGAATGTGTGGCCTGGATGCGGTAGGCTCTTAGGATAAAATTAATTTTTTTTATCCCAATTAACAACTCATAACTAAAATTCTAAAACAACTCATAACCTCACATAAAAGCCTAAGAATTAAATCAAGATAATAAAATTTTTAACCCCTTAGTTGGATGGATGAATGTATAATATCATGCATATCATATTCTTTCACTCTTGTTAAGAGGGAGCTTCCATCTTGGCCAGAGAATCAAGGCTTAACCTATGAGAGCCTTTGGTGAAAGACACCCCTTTCTCTCTTGATTTGGCCTATAATTAAATTCTCATGCATTTAGGCATACAAAATTCCATAATCTGTGTCAAAATAAAAAGTCCAAAAGAATCAAATAAATTTGATAAAATTTGCATTAGATTAAGTCATGGATTCATACCACTCATGCTCTAGTCTCTTAGGGAGTGAGTCTAAGGACTTAGTTTTCTCTCTAAATGAACAACAGCCTAGCCATCTTGTAAAGCATAAGACTTGCCTACATGGATTTAAAGCGTAAGAGGAGTTAGCTGGCAACTACTCCAAGTGGTAATAAGTCCAATCGGGTGGTTTATTCTCTCTTGTGGAGGTAATCAATATACCCATTTTTGCCTTAGATTTAGGTTGTGCCTTCATTTTATACCAAGGCTCCTTAGTTTAGGAATCTGAGGTAGCTGTTTCCTTCGGGCTACAAGCATAAATCCTCACCTCTTAGGAATTTTCACAATCTTATGTTGCGGAATTATAAGCCCTAGCATTCTAATAAAATGCCAACTCAAATAATCAACTCTCATCAATTTCAAAAATATAAAGCCCAACTATAAGGTAGATTGGAATGCTCACTAGGCTTCCTAGTATCATGAGCATTTCTACTTTCTCCCTTTGGATTCCAAAAGTAAGCCTTCTCCTTGATCTATCCCATTTGATTTTTTAAAATAGCCAATCTTTGATAGTCTTAACACTTGAAATCTTTGGAGACCCTAATTGTCTGCTGTCGAGTATTCTTAAGAATTCTCATTTCTTGGGATAATGTGAGTAACCTATGGGGCTTGCCTCCATGAGGGAACTCAACGAGCAGGCTTAAAATAAACCTACTTTTACTTTTTCATGTGTAGGGGAAGATCTACGGTATATTGAAGACCCATCATGCCTTAGGAGTCTTGTGGTGATTGGGTCCATTATGAAAATAATGTACCACATTTTATAGCACATTTAGGTATATTTTTGTGAGACCATGACTTCACTAATGTTTGACGAAGTTTCCAACATAATTTTTTTGTTAGCCATGACTCCATCAAAAATTACTAACATTTGGCCATCATTATTTTTTTCCATCAAAATATTTATTAGCTTTTAACATAATTTTTTTGTCGAAATGTTCACATGATGAAAATTCTAGTGGCTAGAAGGCCACAAGAAAACTCCATTAGTAATGTCATCATTTATAGTAGTGAATATCATTTTAAGCAATGTTCATTAGTAATAACTTGATTATTACTTCAATCTTGTAGGTATATGGACATAGCATATCTCTTTGGGTTGAACATCTTAGTATGTTTCAACTTTGCTTTAAAAATCCATCGACTTTGGCTTGTGTATAAGGAATAAGATAGTTGATGAGAAGCAAATGACTTCATTGCAAGGGCACCTTATTAGGTATCCGATGAATGTGCTTGTTTCCTGCAATGTGGGGTTGCTTGGTGGTCATGAATGCTTTATAGAGATATGTGTTAAAATATTAGAAGCTCAGGATACCACCAATCTAAATGAATTAATAATATAAATTAAAATTAAGTTTTTCATGAATGCTATTATAATTAATAAGCAATATGTAATTCTTTATAAAATCATTATTTAATTTTAGCATCTTTCAGATTTGGTGATCGATGCCTTGTAATATAAGGATGAATACCATATTGGTCTGCTGTGACTTTAATTCCAACAAAATATCTTACTGCAATAAAATTTATTTATTGCCATTTTGGCATAATTTGTGACACTTGATAACCTCCTAGTACTTGAACATATCAATAAGTTATTATATGTACAAGTTTAAGTTTTCAGCATCTTTTTTTTATTTTATCATTTTATTAATTGCAAAAAATAGAGGAGAATACTATGCTTGAACTTTATGAAAAATCCTATCCACAACAATAGAGATTACTATATATATATATATATATATATCAGAAAACTTATAGTTTAATAGGCTATTGTGTTGGCAATAAGCCATAATCTAGTAAGGGATTTTGATGCCAACAAGAAATAATTGTATACAAATTGACAAGCTTATGCATTATATTGTAAGCTAAAGACCCCGGACCTCCATAATAATGAAGAGTGATGATCCTAAGTGGTCACCTTATCTTAATTATCATGATGACTTTAATGTACACCTTTATATTAGAACAAGTTAATATTATTGGACATCACACGGATTTACTTAATCTAGATAGAGTGAAAGTCAAAAAATCTTAATGTCAAAAAGAAGAAAAAAAACAAACAAAAGTTTGGCTCAATTTTTTTTTTAACAATACCTTTTTATTAGATGTAATAGTGATATATGTATGTTAGTTTATTTTTGTAGGTTTGGGTGACTTAACAATTATGCGAGATATATCAATAAGATGATTAATATCAGAATGCATGTAAAAATAAAAGATTATTCTTTTATTGAAAGCTAAATAAGATTATGTTCTTTGTATATTAATGATAGTGGCTCTTGTGCATTAACTATACTTCTACTTTAACATGTGTTCATTTATTAAAATATTAGGTTTTTTTACTTTTAATATTTCACCCCCTAATAGCTAGTAGACGGTAGAAATTTAGTAAGGAAGAATGAAAAAAAAAAAGATGTCTTGTTATTTTGTGAAAATTTAAAAACCTTACGATAAAATAGATATCTAATAATCAGGATAATGCTAATGAGGATGACGAGTTTAACAACAAACAACAAGAAAATTTTTTTACACATGAAGGATGTGGAAAATAAACATAAAGATACTACTCATTTTTCTTGAATATTTATTTTAGATGCAACCACACACTAGGCAAGAGAAACAAGAGAATTGCAGCATGCAATGAAACACAAACACTAAGCTAGAGAAACAAGAGAAATGCATCAATGCATGGTCAAACATAACATAAATAACATACAATATATATATATATATATATATATATATATATATATATATATATATATATATATATATATATATATATATATATATATATATATATATATATATATATATATGATACATCCTCAAAATTAATCGATCAAGCCGCGAATCTCAAGGCATTTTGAAATGCTTCGATCTAATCACCGATTTCAAACTACATCAAAGCGGCCGTCTCGATGAGGCGAACATAGCAACATCAAGCATAGTATCGCCTCGACCGGATCAAGCTATCGAGCATGAAAATGGATCACGATCGCCAAATGGTCACCGACATATTTATAGAGTCGGTGGCGGCGTCAAGACGAATCCAACGAATCCAAGATCACCCAATTTCGATATCATTAAGGCACCCGGATCATCAAAATACACCGATAGGGATCGCACTGGGCCGTCCGATGGGAGTGGTTGGAGTTTTCCACGAATTTACAAGGCATGCCACTCCCAAAAATCTATAAATAGAGCTTCATTCTCACCTTAGAAGGGACCGGAATCGGATTTGAAGACCAGAGAGCTCGAGAACCACCAGTCGACCTTGATGCGGCGATCTATCACCATCTGCGCCACCGTGGTGCACGAAGATCGGGGAGCTTCGCCAGAGATGAGGACTAGAAAAGACCTTGCCGCTCTTTCTCCGAAGATCAAGAGGTTGCTCCCGAAGATCGTTCTCGCTTTTGGGAAACTTCTCCCTTGGGTTGGAGTTGACCGATATGTATTTTCTACACTGAATATTGTTTCCCGTAAACACCTTCTTCTCCGAACTAAGCGAGACGTATCTTTTGAACACATAGTGAAAGTTCTCTGGTGCAAGGCCACGTAATTTTCCTTAACGGGTTTTCCGTATAACCCCTGTGTTCATATCCCCTGCTTGTGTGTTGGATAATTTTTGGGCTACGAAGATCTCGCATCTACCGGAATAAAATTCTCTAGCATAGCGGTTAGCACCGTTGTGGAATAAACAATTCCCCATTGCTATATCTCCATATGGTTGGTAAAGGTTTGCGCTCCAACGCCTCATTCTCGGATCAAGGGCGCTAAGTCTCCAACACTTCTCTACATAAGACTTATCCCGGGTGAGGGGCCCTCTTTGGAAGCGTTCAAAGGATGGAGGATTCCCGAATGAAATTCTTGACTCTGCGAGAGGACCGAAAACATTCCGCTGGAAGAGCCCACAGGTTCTCCGACCCTCGGCATAATCCAAATTTTCTTCACGAGAATGATTAGGAATGCCGGATCAACAAAGAGAACCCCACATCCACATCGGATCTGATTCTACTCACCCCACATGGCTCCATTATCGGTGAAACTCCACGTCACCTTATGCGATGAACTTCGACGGGTGCGGGAAGAGTTCCAACAATGAATGATCCATTCTCCGCCGCTCTTCCAAAACTTCGTCCCTTCCGAGATCATCTCATAGATTCGAGATTCAAGCTTCCGGCATGGACCCCCGATGGCATAACCGATCCGTGCAGCATATCGATCACTTTGAGCGATCATGCACATTCGGTGCAAATGACTGCTTGTGTCGTATTCCCAGCGACTCTCAAAGGACAGGCTGTGCATTCACTAGGGGTCCGTCCGATCATTTGGAGAGCTCGCCGGATTTTTTGTAGAGTTCACGGCGAACAAGAGAATCATCGGATTCATCACATCTCTGAATCGCCCGAGCGATGGAGAGTCCCTCAAAGAATACTTCCAGAGGTTCTCCTCTGAAGCCCGACTGATGAGTAGATCCAGAACTTTTGAGGGGCGTGCTTCTCGGAGGACTCCGGCCAGGATACTTCTATTCATCATTAATGCGAGGGTCCATTCCTATGCTGACCTGGTCCATCGAATAGAGGCACAAATCTCCGACGAAGCTATCAGTGCTCATCGGCAACAATAGTTTGAACCACCAAGCAGCAAGCGGAAGAAGGTTCCCAAAGGTGATGTTCAAACATCTCGAAGAAAAGAGGCGACAACCTCCTCAAAACCTCCGGCGACCTCGGATGACTCAATGGAGAGGAAATATGGCTCTCAACCGTCATGCGAACATCCTGCTATTCGGGAAGAGGATGGCGTCAAGTGGCCACCTTTAAAGCACTGGGGAAATCAAGAAATTACGCCACTTTCACGCGGAGGCACACTGCAGAGTGCCACCTGGCGAAGGAGGAGATTGAAAGACTAATATCGAGGGGTATCTAGGCCATTTTATACAAAACCAACCGCTCGTCCCAAATCTTTGAGGGGCAACCACTCAGAGGAAGAGGTGGAGAGATAAACAATTGCGGGAGGGCGGTGTTATCTAGCCAAATATTCATTGCCGCCTTCAAGAGCCGAGCGAAGAAGTCTCGGGTTGACCATTCTATCACCTTTGATGATTTAGATCTAGAGGGCTTGCATCCCACATCAAGATCCCCTTGTCATCAGGTGGGGTGATCCATGCTTCAATATTAAAAGGATATTGATCGACAATGGGAGTTCGGTTGATGTTCTTTTTTACTCCACTTTCCTAGCATGGGTATAGAAAGAGAAGCTTCAACCCGGCGGTCCTTGTATGGATTTGATAATAGGCCGGTATTAGTGGAAGGGACAATCGTCTTCCGTAACTCTTGGAGAATTTCCCGACCACAACCCACTTGTCTACAATTTAGTCAAGTATGTCGCATACAATGCAATATTTGGGAGACCTCTCGTCTATATTGGTAGCGTCACATCTGCCTCTCAGATGAAATTCCGACACCGGTGGCATCGGCGTGGTAAGTGGAATCAGCAGATAAGCGTCTTTATCAAAGCAACCATTTACGGTAACCCTCAACATCGAGAACTTCACGAGATGAGGATGCCTCGAAAGGGCTTCTCCAGGTTGAAGATGTAATTTGTCTTCCTATCTCAGTTGATCCATCGCGAAGGTGAAGGTGGGATCGTTCGCTCGATCGAAATCATCGTAGATTTTCTAGTAAAATCAAGATATCTTTGCACGGGCGCATCGATATTCGGGCATTGACAAGTCATTACGCACTCCCTCAAAGTTGACTCAACCTACAAGCCGGTGATACAGAAGAAAAGAACCTTCGCTTCTGAACGATTGCAGGTCATAGAATAAGAAATCACCAAACTTCTGGAAGTCAAATTCATTCGAGAAGTTTACTATCCCACCTGGTTGGCTAACGTAGTGTTAGTCAAGAAGGCCAACGGTTCTGGAGAATGTGCATCACGACCTTAATCTGCATGCCCAAAAGATAGCTTCCCCTTCCTCATCGACCAACTAGTTGATGCGACATCGAATCGAGCTTCATGGATGCCTATTTCGCAATCAAATCGGGATGAACAAAAGCAGATGAGGAAACAACATCCTTCCAAAGCAGATAAGGGACTATCTGCTATCGGTCATGCCATTCGGACTAAAAAATCTTTGGAGCAACATATCAACGCCTTATGAATAAGATCTTCAAGGATCTTATAGGCACAATATGGAGGTGTATGTTGATGATATCTTTGAAGAGCTTGGAAATATCACGATATTTCGATGATGCTTTGACATTCTTCGACACTACAAGATGCGGCTCAACCCAAGCAAGTGCATTTTTGGAGTTTCCTCTGGGAAATTCCTAGGCTTCATGGTCACTCAGCGCGGGATAGAGGCCAACCCCGAGAAGATAAAAGCACTCAAGGATATGTCACCTCCAAGATCAAGGAAGTCCAACGCGTTTGAGGAAGGATTGCGCTTTATCACGATTCTTGGCCCTTCGAGATAAGTATCTACCATTCTTCAAAATCTTAAGGGTGCATGAGGAAATGGATTCCAGTGGATGATGAATGTCGCTTTTGAGCAACTTCAGTCTATTTAGCTTCCCCCTATTATCAAAGCCTATCCAAGGAGAGAAGGCGTACATCTATCTTCTTTGTTTCTTCTCATGCGTAAGCTCCGTCGATCTGAGGAGAATTCATTACAACGACCCATTTATTATGTCGGCAAAATTCTTTCTCGATACCGAAGGCTATCCACTAGCAGATAAGACGATTGGTGCATTACGCACAAAATTGCGACGTACTTTGCCCACACCATCAACGCCGTCACACTCATCTTCCATTAAGAACTATTCTCAAAAGCGATGTATCCGGAAGGTTGATGAAGTGGTGGTTCTTGGAGAGTTTGACATCCATTTTCTTCCACGTCCTGATATAAAGTCACAAGTGCTCGCTGACTTCGTTGTAGAATGTACCATCCCATCACCACCTGAACAGATCATTCATCACTCCATGACAAATCAATGGACATTATATGTTGATGGAGCTTCAGGTACTTCCGGTGCGGGAGCAGGAATTTTGCTTATCTCCCCAAGTAAAATAACTTTAGAGTACGGGCTTCGACTAAAGTTCCCGGCCACCAATAATGTCGCTGAGTACGAGGCCCTCGTAGCAGGACTAAGGCTCGCCATTGACTGTGAGGTCCAGAACTTAGCCATCTACACAGACTCACAGCTTGTGGCCTCACAGGTTGAAGGAGACGATACCCATCATCCTGACTTGCCGCATCTTTTGGCAAAGTCACTTCTTGCCGTCGAGACCCATCAGATAACTCATATTCTAAGGGAGCAGAACACGCGAGCAGATGCCCTCTCCAAGTTAGCCACAACAACGACAGGAGATCTTTTCAAGAGAAAATACATAGAGGACATCCACTTTCCCAGTATTCAAGGCCCTTGGGTGATACAATCTCTGGAGGACCCAAAAGAATCTTCATGGATTGACCCGATCATGTCCTTTCTTCAAAGCGGGGCCTTGCCAACAGACCCCACCGATGCTATCCGTCTCCGACGTAGAGCACTGAACTTCACCATAATCGGTGATAAACTCTACAAGCGGTCCTTCTTAGGGCCCTACTTAAAGTGTCTACCACCTTCGGAGGCTAATTATGCAATGCGAGAGGTTCATTCAGGAATTTGTGGTGAACATTTGGGAGGAAAAGCCCTCGCCCTCAAAATCATGAGGCAAGGTTTTATTGGCCTACAATGAAGAAGGCGCATTGAGTTTGTAAAGAAGTGTAACAACAGTTACATTCCAATCTCACTCATACACCATCTAGAACTCACCAATCCGAGCCCGTGGCCCTTTGCTCAATGGGGATCGATATAATGGGACCCTTTCCCATTGCCACCAACAAAATTCATAATCTTGGCCATTGATTACTTCACAAAGTGGGTGGAAGCGAACGGCCAAAATCACCAAACAAATGGCAAGCAATTTGTCCGGAAAAATATTATTTGTCGTTTTGCATTCCAAAAATCATCACCGATAATGGGGACGCAGTTCACGGAAAGACATTCACATCTTTACGCCGGGGCGCATATCCGTTAATCCACCGATCCCATCCACAAATGGGCGGACCAAGTCACCAATAGGACAATACTAAAAGGGCTAAAGACACGGCCCGAACCACGAGGGCAATGGGCGAAGAACTATCCAATGTTCTTTGGGCTTACGCTACATCAAGGACCCTGGAGAAAAGCGTCATAATCTGTGTTTGAGCGAGAACATTCCGGTCGACATCGGGTCCCGAGCCAGAACCCATAACTTTAATGACGGCAGCGATAAGCTTGATTCCATCGGATCTCCTGAGACGCGACATGTCCTCAGAATGGCTTCTATCGGCAAGGATGGCTCGAGGGAAACAATATCTGTTGGGGACCTCATCCTCAGTCTCGACTCGAGGAAAAGGCCCACAGAACAAACTCACCGGTTTGGGAAGGCCCGGTATGTGGTGGTGTCTAAAATCAAGCACGGCGCGTTCAAGCTTAAGGATAGTATGGGAAGACTCTCCCACATACGGAATGCTACAAAACCTCCGAAGTACTACCGGTGATGTATCGACTTTTTTATTCTAGTGAATGCGAATATTATCATCGTGTATGTTTGTATTGCAATTGTTGTTATCGAATTAAACATTTATCGATACTGTTTGTCGTACTTATTGTCCAACCTTGGCATCAAGGTGTTTGGATTTATGTTTCTATCTATGTTAAAGTTCTCATACTTATTGTGACTTTTCTTGCTTATGCTTGCATTTTAAAACACCGACTCAAGAGATCTATTGTTGTATCTCATTCAGGGTAAGATCGATCCCCAAGGAATTCGATCTGATCTTCCTATACATGTTAACATCGTCGAGTAACGCTCTGATAAACAACCTTGGATAAGTTGGCAATCCTCTATAGGCGCCAACTTTCTCCATAACAGTTAACATCATCGAGTAACGCTCGATACAAGGATAGATCGAGACCTCATAAATATATTGCGATAAGTTTGTCATCAAACGCTTTGGTAATGATCTTAGAATAGATCGAATTATCTAAAGGGACGATGATCTCTTCATGAATCTTTATCATAGTACACTTTGACACACGAAATATTCCTGGCTTGATTTTGTGGATTATTGTATTTCGAAACATACCTGTACAATCAACCGAAATAATATACAACAACGAGCAGTTGCAACATAAAGGAACTACAACTACCGGTCTTGATGGTCTCATCGGTAGATGATGAAGAACTATCACGAGTCATCACAAATTACCTGGAGAAATGCGAAGAGGACCTCGGATGAAGCCTTCATCAACACCTTGCCGCTCCAAGCCTTCACCTCATCATCATACGTGGTCTCGGCCTCACGAGGCGTGATCTGTATGATACTCTTGAAGGCTGTCGGTTCTTGAAGTCCTCCGCGACGTGATCCGGCTCAGCTTCTGCAGAGATAAAGGCGACCTCTTTCTCACGAAAGCGGCGTAACTCTCGGTTCTTTGCCTCAGACACGAAACCTTCTCGAGAAAGATCTTGGATCCTTTGCTGCAACCAACCTCTGTTAGCCTCCACTAATTCATCCAGTCAGCTCAACTTCGGCGAAAAAGAGAAGAGAAGGCGAGTCGTAACTTCGGTCACTCATCAAGTTGATTCTCCAACACGGACATCTCTTTTACTTTCTCCACATACGCTTCTTATATTCACCATGGAGAAACTTGACCTTCACGAACTTTGAATTCCAGTCATTCAGGACAATGTTCATTTTGAAGTCAAGTTCTTGCTTCTTCAGGATCTGAAATAAGAAAAATTACGTTAAGCACAAGGAAATGGGAAATAAAAGATGATGAACACAAGAAGGATTGTTACCAGTTCTTGACATCGCGGCGACCTGGGAATGATTCAACACGTCCTCGAGAATGAAGATCCTTGGGGGGCGACTACTCGAAGGGCAGACTCTTTTGGTGCTCGATATCACCATCACCTCTTAGCTCCTTTTCCTCTTCTCTGTAGAGGCGGGTCCTTCTGGGGAAGAAGCGGAGGGCAGCTTGGGAGATCGGTGGAAACCTCTTTGTTGGGCTTTCTCAGCAGCGCATAAGAGCTTCGGGATGAATAGAAAGCCCCGCCTCGAACAAAGATTCCTCCCGCACAAATCTGTTGATATATCGAATCTCAAATCGAAGATCTTCAATATTCTGGAATTTCAGCGTCCGCAGGATATCTTCATCACCAACCTGTAGGGGAATGGGTAAATCTCTCAGCTTTCCCCATTTCTCGAGAAGACCCCAGTCATTCTTCACAAAAAAGAATCTGCTTGCCCAACTCTTGGGAGGATCCTTCGTCCGGAGGTCAAGTAGCCCTCTGCGGTGTCGACCATGTGCATCGTAAACTTGCACATCCGTGCGAGTAATCGATAGTCAAGGTGCATCCTGCGAAAAAAATATAAGTCCCACGATCGTCATTGCCCTGCGGCGGGAAATGCAAACCTATCTTGACAAAATGGCGATCATCTCGGGGGATGGGGAAACCGCAATCCCGTGCCCAAACTCATCTCGTAAGTGGTGAAATACCCGGTGGGCTCTATCGGACTTCTTGGACACTTAAGAACCAAATCATTGGAAAATAATATTTTTTTTGAAGCGATCAATGTGTCTCCTGATCGGCGACTCCCCAGAATCTTGTCCTCCCATTTTTAGAAGGTTCCCTGTCATGCCTCGTTACAAGGGTCGGACGTGTCTCTTTCAAAAGATTCTCACCCATCTACAAACACCGGCAACTCGTACGATCGAGATGAAAATTATTCCAAGGAGAGTGCCCAAACTCCCACCAGGGGGAGGGCTATGCACTCTAAGAGGAGAGGAGGAGATGAGAAAAGTGTGCCTTTCCCTCTTACCTTAGGGGGGTTTTTATAGAGAGGTAGGCAAAATGAAAAGCGAAAACCCAAAAACCAGCGTTGGTGCTTGGCTAGCGGTGGAGGATGAGAGGAAGAACAGAAAAGGCCCTTCCCATAGCCGGGGTTATAAGCCCGGCAGGAGCAGCGCCGCCAGCCAAAGCGCTCAGCAAACCGTCATTCTGGTGCCGGACTGGTCGCCATGGTCCAGCTTAGCCGGTCACGGCCCACCTCCGGTCCGGGTCAGCAACCAATCCACGGCCGATCAGGCCACAGTGCAAATCAGGTGCGAACCGCTGATCCGCGTGCCAGTCGAAACTATGGGCGTTCAACCTCGGCCAAACCTGAACCCGACCCGTAGCCGATTAGCCGGTTCGCGCTTCACCAGCGACCCATGAGACTCGATCGACCCTCCATTACCCGTCTGCAGCCATGCCCGTCGGCCAGCTCCAGCGACCCTTCGACCCAGAGCCGTCGGCCCTCTCCAGCGTGCCATTCCAGCTACCGACCCGTCGGCCATTCCGCGACCGCCGCGATCATCCTTGACCCGCTTCCGACCAGCCGACCGGCGGCAGCGGCAGTCGCGTGCATACCAGCCAGTGGCGTACAGACGCTCGGAGCGCCATAAGCTCCAACCTCATTCCTCACTGATCGACATCCATAACCTCAAAATATCGCACTCCACACATACCTATGCGATTTGCAGCATCGCCTTCCACAGCTATAATATCAGGTGTTATGAAGATCTGTTTCTCAAAATGCTAGCTGATGGACTCTCAAATTTCATTGAAGAATTTGCTATTTTCATTTGACATATATTTTTGATGACGAGATAATGTCACCCAAAAATAAATCGATACATCCTCGTAAAATTAATCCAAGCATCAATCTCAAGGCATTTTCGAAATGCTTCATCTAATCACCGATTTCAAAGAAACTTATAAATCGACTCTCGAGACGAACATAGAACATCAAGCATAGTCCGATCCGAAGCTCGAATCGACTCGATCAAGTTATCGAGCATGAAAATGGATCGATCCGCCAAATGGTCACCAAAATCGACATATTTATAGTCGATCGAGCTCGTCAAGACGAATCCAACGAATCCAAGATCACCCAATTCTCGACATCATTAAGGCACCTCATCAAAAATACCGCTCGATCGAGGGATCGTGACCGCCGTCCGATGGGAGTGGTTGGAGTTTTCCACGAATTTACAAGGCTCGCCACTCCCAAAAAATCTATAAATAGAGCTTCATTCTCACCTGAGGGACCGAATCGATGAAGACCGTAGAGCTCGAGAACCACCACGACCTCGACGCGACGCATCTATCACCACCGCCACCACCAAGAGTGCAAGATCGAGAGCTCGCCTCTTAGAGATCGCCTGTGAGGACTAGAAAAGACTTGCGCCTTTCTCCTCAAGATCAAGAGGTTGCTAAGATCGCCGCTTTTGGGAAACTTCTCCTTGGGTTGGAGTTGACCGATATTGTTTTTTCTACACTCGAATATTGTTTCCTCGTAAACACCTTCTTCCCAACTAACGAAGCAAGGACCTCAGATCTTTGAACACATAGTGAAAGTTCTACGATCAAGGCCCCGTGATTTTTTCCCTTAACGGGTTTTCCACGATAACCCCGTGTTCATATCCCCGCTTGTGTTGGATAATTTTTTGGGCTACAAGATCTCGCATCTACCGAATAATTAGACGCAATATATATATATATATATATATATATATATATATATATGAATATATTCTTCATAATAGTTCGCCTACTTGGTAAATTACATAACCCAAGTGCTCGCAAAATATATAAATGGCTCAAACCAGAAACCAGCCTCCTTTGCCAATGATTTATACTCTTTCCACATCCTCTCTTTTCCTCGAAGGAAGTGACTCATCATGATGACATCAAATTATAGACAAATTTTGCCGCCACGTCTTGTTCGAGCTCGTCTGGAAGAATACACTCAACTACAATCACCTTTCCAATTTCACGTAGCGCCTTCCAACAATTCTTCAACAATTTTCAAACAATATTCATCGTTCCAATCATGAAGAATCTAATCATGCTCATAAATTGACATATAAATATAATGGGATTATGATAGTAGCTTAACATAATAAATGGTGTTAAATTCTGACATAAATTATTAATTGAACTCAAGACTAATCTAGTTACTATTACATGCAATGCAATGAGTTGCGCAACAATAAATTGATTTTTTTTATAGCTTGAAAAAATCAAGCTTATCATATGACTTAATTATAACCTCTATAAGAGTTGATATCATAGGACTAAGTTGGACCAACAAATTAGACTTATATATCAAATATGTAAAAGTTTGTATTTTTATATGATCAGGGTTAAATTCTAAGCTACGTAAAATAGCCTAAGTTTATGTTGAGTCGTATAAATGCATTGGGTTGTAAAATGCTTTATTTAAACTTTGGTGTTTGAAGCAAATTAACAAATGTGAGTAAAAAGTGCATAAGATATTTTCATCATTTTTGTCAATATGTGAATAACAACCACAAAAAGTATAATATATATTGAAGGAAGGTAATGAAATATCTATTTGGTGTAAAAAATGATAGGCTTATAAGATGTGAATCTTCTTATAAGTTATGACCCAACACTAATCTCATCGGACAAATTATTTTTCTAAAGCATAAAATAATTTTTTTTTCTTTTCCTGGTAAAGTTCCAAAATTTCTAATAAAGGTCCTATGACTTGCCAAAAATAGTTAATTTGGAGGGAGGTAGTCTAAATTACTTAAGGTAGGGGAACAATGGTTGCTGTTGGTTGAATATCTTACGATTGGGGATTATCCACTTGAATGACTTTTTGTTTTTATGAAACAACTTGTGGGAAATTTATTATTGTTTCTATTGATTCTCTTATATGTTCATTATATATATATATATATATATATATATATATATATATATATATATATATATATATATTATGACGAATCTGTATACGTCAAAAAAAGAAGGTATTTATATGATTTTTATCATTCTATCTATAAGTTGTAGCGCAATATTTCTGAAAGAAAAAAATTAATTTTAACCAAAATTAATTTCAAATAAATAATCATGGTTGAACTTATCCACCAATGAGCACAATTTCGGAAGCAACGAGATCGACCTTCATGAAAATGGCGTCAGCTGGAAGAACACGCTCGAACATATCTCCACCCACATGCTCCACTCCTGCAACAACATCATCAGCACGGATTAATATTTTGGAATAAATAAATAGAAGCGATTTGACAAACCTGGAAGAGGTGGGTTGTCACAGGTGAGATGTGGAAGATCAAAATTTATTCCTCGAATCACTTTGTACTTCGCAGTTATCTTCGCCAACGTCGTCCCCACCCCGCCTCAGACATCCACCAGTGAACCCAACCCATCAAAACCATCATAGATCTCCAACAACTTGTTCGTAACTAAAGACGCATGCGCAGACATCCCCTCATTAAACAGCTTATTAAACCTCGGGTCCTTTTCATGGTACTCAAACGACGTCATTCCATGGGCCTTATAAAACGGAAGACCGCCTTCGATTACAGCATCCTTAAGATAATATAAACTCTCCATCCACACCTTATCCAGATTCATTAGAGCGAGACTAGCAATAGAAACCCCATCAGCGTTGGGCGTGAGATACTTACAAACCGGGGTGAAGCCGTGGCGCTTGCCGGAAGTGGAGAGAGAGCAGGTGATGATGGAGTAGCCGGCGAGGAGGCGTAGGATGCGGTCGAGTATGACGGCGGCTTCGGGGTTTGAGATGGAGGGTAGGCGGGAGGCGATTTCTGCTGGGGTGAGTTGAACGCCGGGACCGGCGAGGGCGATGGTTTCGAGGAGTTTGAGTTCGATGGCGGCTTTGAGGGTCATTGGGAAGACGGAGAAGCTGACGAGCTGCATCGCGTAGAGACAGGCGGCATCATTGGAGGTGGCGTCGGAACGATCCATCTATTGCTTGGAGTGATGTTGGGCGGAGTGCGTAGGATGGGCAGCTTGTGGGTGAGCGAGAGGAAGTGAGGGATGGGTTGAATTATTTAGTGCAGTACTCTAATGAAATTAATGTTGAAAAATTATACACGTTATAACCGATGTTTCTAAAGGTTAAAGGTAACCGGGCCGAACCGGATGATATTAAAAAAATACAAAATTAAATTAAAAAATTGCTAAATATGAAATAACAAATACAATTCACTTATACATATTCTGCTAAATATAAGTTTTGATGAATATTCATCTGTTAAACCTATGAACAAACAAATTAAATCATATATGCATTTTTAAATCATATATGCTTTCAAAGAGCGCAGACCGAGCCAATCTTACTGATTTTTCATCTTAATTTTACTTCATGACTCAAGTAAAGGCAAACCAGCACAAAACAAATAAATGTTTGGCAACAAAACAAGGCCTAAGCCATATAACATATCAGGCCTCACATTTTTATCTCTAATCCAACTACGTAGCATGCGTAAAAGTAATTTGTCGAGTCCATTTCATTCAAGAGAAACCCAAATAGCAAAATACAACTTAGGATTGAGTAGAGACAACCTGAAAATCCGATTTGAAGGAGGAAACAGAAGAAATAGAGGGCTGCTTAGTTTGCTCGATGTAGACGGGAAAGAGAGGAGATTGGCTCGGCTGATGCTGGTGAGCAACTTACCGAACAGAGGAGACGGGGGATCGAGAGGGAGCAACTTCCTCGGCTAAGATGCAGGAAATAGGGAGCTCGAGAGCTTCATGTGCTGCTTGGCTCATGCGACCGGAAGGAAGGAATGGATCAAGAAGGGATTCAAGAAAGAACGGAGAGAGGAGTGGTTGTCTTGCGCGAGGTCGGGGGGGCGGAGACGGAGAACAAGAAAAAATTTAAAACCTAAACGTTAGGTGGACCGGTGACAGGGGCGTTCTCAGTTAAACGTCCGCTGCTGAACTGCCGGTTTTCGCGAGGCGGTTTTGATTTTTCGAGGACAAGGACGGTTCACGGTCGAACCGGTCGAACCAGCCGGTCCGGCCCGGTTTTCAAAACCTTGGTTATAACTAACTCACTGGGTAGCCATGCATATCCTAAGTAAAATTTTTTTACTGTGGGGAATGTTAGACTAAATTCCATAGTATCGTGTTGGTGGTCAATTGTTACATAAATTTGATAGTTTCCCTTATCAAGTCTTGAATCGAGCGAGAGGATTTAAGTTGATATTTTTTTTACTTTGGCTTAATTATATTGAAATGTGAAAAATTAATCACTTTTTAATTGAGTAATAAAAAAATACAGACACAAATATATATATATATATATATATATATATATATATATATATATATATATATATATATATATATATAAATAGATAAATTATTAATTTGGCATATTCTAATAATCTTATCATAAATCATATTATTTTAATGAAATACATATCAAATAATTAATGAGAATGTTTATAAATAAGTAAATTAATTATAACGCTTTATTTTCTTAAAATCTTGTCAAGATGGAGCTTCGATTAGAGAGTTCATTCATGATTTTTAATGTAGAGAAGTGAGTACACAAAAATGATTTGGTATGAGCTTTGGCTAGTCTGTCACTCAGAAGTTCTTGATAATCCTTCAATTTATAATAAACTATTTAACAAAAAATTTTAAAAAGTTGGCAAAGATGTGGATAGCCTCATTGGAGAGAAAATTGAACAAAGTGACTATCAAGCAATGAACTATTGCAAACAAGATCAAATTAAATAATACATTTATATAAGTTTTTTGAATATGTGTGATAGTCAAATAATGGTTGATGTGTAAATTAGAGGACCCATTATATAAATTAATTGTGGAAGCTTAAACCCTATCATAATATGATGCTAGAGAATTACATTAGTCAAAGATGATAACTCCTAAAACTATAATAACATGTCAATTTATGTCCCTTAAATAGAATTTATTCTTAATATGGCATTAAAATTCATCTGATGTAACATCATAAGAGATTTCAATATGAAGATATTGAGTTGTCCACTAAAGTGTGAAGATTATTAGCTAATCATGTAGCATGAAAAAATGGGTTTAACTAGCAATGCCAAGGAGATCTTAGTAAGGCTATGATGAGGTATGATGGTGAGTAGGGCATGCATGATTGTTCTTAAATTGATTAATCCTAACTTGATATTAATTTAATGGTAAGGGAACCTCATTGTACAATATTGGTATATTTTTTAGTAGACACTTATAAGAATGGAAGGTTTCTAGTTTATTACTTCAATATTCTATGAAAATGATCCTCTAAAGTTAGGTGTAGAGGTTTTCACTAGTGGATTACATTATCCTTGATTGTTTGATAAGTTATCAACTACTTGAAGAGAGTTTGTAAGATATTAGGAATATTTCTATAAATAGTGCTAAATTGTTATGTGCAAGAGTATTCATAGTGAGAATTTTATGTCATAACATTGTAATATTTTTCTAGACAAATGGATAAAAAAATTCATAAAAAAATTTAGAGCTTCTATATGATAAATTTTAAAAGAAATAACATTATAGATATTATTATATTGATATCTTATGATTTAGTGTGGAATACCATTTAAGTAATAGAGGAGGGTGATTGTAGTTAGATAGTTGCTAGAAATAAAATAATGATAGGTAGGTAAAGATAGTTAAACAATAATATTTGAGTAATAATGATCAGGTAATAATTGTCTGATGATGATGATTAATTGATGGAGATTATATAGTAATAATCGAATGATAACCATTGGGTAATGATGATTAATCGATAATAGTTAATGGAAGTGATAATTAATGTCAATCATTAGATATGGCTCCAAAACTATTTAGATCTTCAAACTCTTTCTAATTTGAGGAACTTACATACAAATCATACAAATCTTATGCATTGTATATCTAACAACCAAAATTTGATATTTACAAATATAACATTTTCATATGCATGAGGGTTGGATTTCACTTTAAAAATTGTATGATGGTGCGATTTTTTTTATGTAATAATAAGATTTGAGTGTTAATTATGTAAATTTAAAAGTTTAGGTGTTAGATATGTAAATATATAAGAAATGTTTGCTATGTTTGTTAATGCCCCCAACAATTTCATGTGAATAGTGAGGTTTATTTATAAATTTTTAGAATTGTCATTTTGATAATTCTCACCAAAATTCTCTATTACTTTATTGGATAATCTATATTAATTCTCTTAATCATATTAATATTTTGTGCCCTAATGATAATAAAATGAGTGATTTAGGGCTTATTAAAATCATCTTATCAAGAAGTTCATTTCAATTATAAGTATGTAAGATTTAGAGATCACTTGAACTATAAAATATATGATAAAATATTATAATTATATTTTAATTGCTTGATTTAGACTGTGGAATTGGACCATTAGAATACGTGTCATATAGCTCACCCCATCAAAATGTTTAGTTTAGCTGTAGGTTTACTAAAATTAAAGTTCATAGATACTTAATTAAATTTCTAAGATATTCAATTTGAATATTACAGGACGATTGATCTTATGGAATCTTTAATGATGCATCAAGAGGAAAATAATGAGAGATTTACTTGGGGTGAAATTGACAACGATTTAAGATTTTAACCATCGTATATGATATGGCTTGAGCTCTAACTTATTGAAAATCTTATTATTATTATTTTTTCCTTAGCTTTATATTGAATTATTTATTGAGGCTACTGTTGATTTGCAATTTATGAATGGCCCATTTATAAAGAGTAATCATATTATATCATTTTATATTCTACTCGAATGAGATCAAGGATTTAAAAAATATTTGATTAGGACACTAATTCAATGTTTTAATATAAACATAATGAAGGTCTAATATCACTATTATATTTCACTAATGTATCAAACCCTAAATAGTTCAATCAAATTAAAAAACAATAAAAAATACCTTCATTATACTCATTTAACAAACATGTAAATACTTTTATATATTCACAATATATTATTATCTATTTTACTTCGGATTTTCAAAATGTATGAATTCAGAGAGCCACTTAAATTTGTTTATGCAAGAATTTTGGCAGAAAGGAGAAATAATTTTCTTTCATCATTTCTATACATAGCTCACAATTCTTATAAATCTATATATCTATCACCTAAATTTTTATATTTACATAAATAACATTAAAAATTTTAATATTATATTAAAAATAACATCATCATTAATTTTTTAAAATAAAATACAACTATTTATGTATAATTAAAATATTAGATGCACATATATCAAACTCGACATGTTAATATATAAATGCATAAAAATTATGTGTTATTTCTGTAAACTTTATTTGTAAAACCTCTCTCCACTTCTTTCCATGATAAAAAACTCCCTTTTTTTGGCACTGTTGAGCCATGAAGGCAATACACACACCGAACACTCCAATGCACGTCACCGCATTAGGGGCAAAGCCCCCAATCATTAACCTTTATTTAAAAATTAATTCAACCACCTCGGAAAATGATTATGCAAAAAATGTAATTGTATCACTTTCATTGGATTAAATGATTAGGTGAGAATTTCTTTTTTTTAAAAAATTAAGCTTGAAGAATGTTAATTTTATAAATACATAAAATTTGAATGGTATGTGTAATTATTCTCAATTTTTCCTAAGATAATCTATGATAAATGTTTTAATTATATTAGTCAGTAGTTTTCATGCCTTTTCAGTATTTTCTGATATTATATTTATCTCCTATTTATGAATATCTATATAACAGATAAATGAAATATTTAATAATAAAAAGGTAAATATAATTTTAAAGTAAACTAAATTAATATTTAATATAATATGTAAGATCGAGTAAGTTAAATATTTAAAATATACACGGTGATAAATATAACATTAACTAATAGACAATAAATTAATCCATTAAATTTTAAAGAATTATCGACTTAAGCTTTCTCCACCAAAAGAGCTTTGGGAAAACGTCAATGCTCTCAAACATGAGAAAATATTACATGACCCAGTAACTTTTACATGCAACCCAATCGGGCCACGTGTCCAATATTTTAATATTGCGTTTATTTCACTTAACGACAATGTAATTGGACGACACATTGACGACGCCGTTTATCCGCTCGACCTTCGCCCGTTCAAACAATGGAGAAGAAATATCATGCTCGTCGCCACATTCTTTGTCACATAACGTTTAGGGCATTCTTTTACGCAGAATTTTTCTCACCATGCTTGCCTGCGACGTCCGACCTTCCCTCAAAGATTTAGCAAATTTTGGGCATTAAAAATTGAGGTATTATAGGCGACCTCATGAGGTATTTCTTCCTGCATTCTTGAGCTTTAATGAATTTAGGGTTTTCTCTATTGTTCTCACCGTCGAGTAGAAGAATATTTAGAAAATTTGAGTTCTTTAAATGAACGGGGATTGTTTACTGGTATTTGGAGATGTTTTGCATGTGTACTCTCTGTACTGTCATGATAGTACACACCGTTATTTTCAAAATTTTGAACTATTGTTTGTCATATGTTTATATATCAGGATGTGTGCTTATGAAGGATTTGATGAATTTTGAGGCTTGTTTGGATATAATATGATCATGATGGCATTATAATTTATTTGTAGGTTGATTAATGGATGTTTTTTGTTTTGCATGTGTTCTATGTTCTCTCACGAGTACAACCCATTTTGTCATTTTTTTTAAAATACTTTCTCTTGGATATAATATGTTCAACATGGCTTTAGAAGCTTTGAATGCTGATTGGTAGATTTTTATGGCTTTTTTGCATGTGTGCTCTCTGTACTCTCTGGAGAGTACACCCCATTTTGTCAATTTTTTTTAGATTTTAAACCCTTTTTGTAGAGAATATGTTTAATAGGTTCCATTAGAAGTAATTTTGAGGTTATTTAGTTGGTTTTTAGGAGAGTTTTGATTCAGTACTCATGAAAGTAGTATATTTTATCATTTTTCCGCTTTGGCATGTTTGGAAGAAATATATTCATTACATTCTATTATAAGCAATTTGGAGGCTTTTGATTAGTTGTGGGAGTTTTACATCTATATTCTCCGAGAGTCTGAGTATTTTTCTCATTTTCTTCCAATTTCTTTGACCTGTTTGGAGGAAATATGTTCATTACATTCCATTAGAAGCAAGTTGGAGGCTGTTTGGTTGATTTTTAGGAGAGTTTTGCATTTGTACTCTCTGTACTCTCATGTGAGTATATAGCATTTTTCTCATTATTTTCCAGTTTCTTTGACATGTTTGGAGAAAATATGTTCCTTACATTCCTTTAAAGTAATTCGGAGGATGATTGGATGGTTTTGAGCTGAGATTTGCTAGATTGTATTCTCATGAGAGTACATAGCATTTTCTCATTTTCAGATCTTTGGCCTTGGGGAAATATGTTCATTACATTCCATTTGAAGTAATTTGGAGGCTGTTTGGTTGGTTTTTAGGAGAGTTGTGCATCTATACTCTCATGAGAGTACAGAGCATTTTTCTCATTTTTTCTTGTTTCTTTGGCCTATTTGGAGGAATTATGTTCATTACATTCCATTAGAAGTAATTTGGAGGCTATTTTGTTGGTTTTGGAGGCAGTTTGACATGTGTACTCAATGGGCCTCCATTGTGCTAATAATGTTCTTATTAATTGACTTTTCATTTTGAAGTTTACAATGTCTAGGAAAAGGATAACTTCGAGATACAGGAATACCACCGTTAGAGAGGTGTTTGATAATATTACAACACTCTTTACTGATGAAGTCATTAACATTTTAAGGAGGCTTCATTTGCATCAATTTACTAGACTGCACGAAATTTAGCAAGACTCAATTGCCATCACGTCAATCCTATCTTGCTGGGATATAGAGAAACAAGCATTCTTTTGGGTGGCTAATGCATTCCTTTCACTCCCAATGAAGTTGCACTAATTGTAGGGATGCCAAACAGAGGGGAGAATGTCATATGGCAGAAATCCTCGTTGTCGTAGTTCAGCTCAGTGGACTTTAAGAATAAACTCGAGAATTATGATCCCTCATTGCCTACGGCATAATTTGTGCAATTGTACATACATTTTCTACTTTCAAATCTTTTTTTTATATATCACAACTATAGGGTGGCATCAGAATTGATTGCTTATGCGACATAGAATTTGAGTACAACTAGGAGGCCATGGGCCTTTCGGTTTTAAAATTTGATGGTATTTCATCAAAGATTTTGACATGAAGGCACCCTACATGAGTGGCATTGTCACTCTTCTAATGGACGCCTATCTTCGCCTGACATGAGGCTACCATGGGGAAGCTCTTGTGGAGGCTTCCACACATGAAGATGTTGAAGCATTTACTCGAGTATTGAGCTGGGTGAAGGCAGATGAGAAGAGGAAAGCTATATCTTCCCCCTTCACATAAACTTACAGGAAGTCACGGAGCATAATAAGTCATGTGGTAGCCTCCACTCAGGATGAGCAGCCGGCATAAGAGGTATTATGTAACTTTCTTTTTAATTTTACATAATAGTAACTGATTTCAATAAATTTTTTTTATAGGTTTGCGAAGATGCGCCAATAATAGTAGCTGAACCATAGACTATTATCGTTGTGGTTGAGGAGCATCAGGTGGAGGTATGCATCATCATAGCAGATCGATTCTTAATTCACAATGACTCTATCTTTCATCACTAACTTTCGTCATCACTAATTTCCTTGCAGCCAGCTGAGGCACACCATATTGTTGACTTCTCATCAAAAGATGTCCTGCCTAAGCCAATGATGCATCTCATTGACAAATCATGCTCTCGATTCAAGGACAAGTAAGTCATTCTTCATTCAATTCCTTCTGTATACGTAAAATCACCTATTCATTCAGTTAAGCTCGCATTCCCATATTTCTCACATGGGGTGATCGTATTCATGACTGGAATATCATTATAGGGCAAATTGATGAGTCGTGATCGATCATCGATGCACACGTCGATGCCTTCACCTTTCTACTAGCTGAGAAGTACTCGCTATGCCCGGACTATATGTCCCCTATTTGTACATTTCATGCTTGTACTGGGTAAGTTACTCCACAGAAATGCAGGGTAGTACGATCCAACCTTGGTTTAGGTAGTTAGAAGTTAGAATTTATAAACTCTCTCTTCCCTTCTTGCAGAGTTATGCAAAATATGACCTACAGAAAGAAAATGTTCATCCATGTCATCAGATAGTGTATCAAGGGCTACTCTTACTTCCAATTATAAATAATCACCTTGGACACTCGGTGCATACTAAGCAAGGGGCTTGGTATTTTTATGATTCATTGTCAAACCCAGCTCATTAGGCCATTCTTCCTGATATTGTAAAAATTGTTTTCATTTAAGTTTGCCTAAAGTGCATATTTTCTGCCAACTTATTGACTACACTTCTTACTATTCAAATCAAATTACTTGTTCAAGATGCTGGCCAATCTTTTATGAGCGATCTCAAAAATGGCCATTTGAAATGATGAGGGGACAATCCAAGAAAACAAAGTGTCAATGGTAGAACAATCAAGAAAACCTCAGTGGACAACAACACCGGATTGGCCAAAGAGGATGAACCGCTTTAGCGAGTTCGCTTATATGATATCTTCTTTGGGTATGAAATAACTAATATGACAACTGTACAATTGAAGTTTGATATGTTCAAAATTAATTGCTTTAGAAGCTATTATTTAGTGTTTTAAACCTTTTCTAGAGGTAGCATCTATACTATCTGTTTGGATTGCTTTAGTGAGACCATGTGTAGCAATTTGGTTGATGATGGGCTGCTTCAGTGAGATGTTTTTCATCTATACTCTATGTACTCTCCTGAGAGTACAGACTATTATGTTCATGTTCTCCAGCTTTGTTGGTGCAGTATCTGTACTCTTCTAAGAGTACAGACTATTTCCTTATTTTTTATCATTTTTCCAAGATAGTTTGGATAGAATCTCTTATGTAGAGACCATTTAAAGCAATTTGTTGGCTGCTAAGTTGCCTTTTAAGCTCTCTTCAATCTCTCTCAGACTCTCATGAGAGTACAAAATATTTCATTTTGACCATCTTCTTTTTATGGGCTGTTTGAAAAGAAAATGTTTAGTACATTTCATTACAGGTTGTCTAGAGCTTGAATGTTAGCCTTCCTGACCTATTTTGCATATGTACTCTCTATACTCTTCTGAGAGTATAGAGTATTTCTTCAATTTTTTTTTCAATTTTCTTGAACAGTTTGGATAGAATATATTTAGTGAGACCATGTGCAACAATTTGGTTGATGATGGGTCGCTGGAGATATTTTTATATGTACTCTCATACTCCCTATGAGTACATACTATTATGTTCATGTTCTCTCCTTTACATGTACTGTATTTCTCCCGAGAGTACAAACTATTTCCTTATTTTTTTATCATTTTTTCAGGACAGTTTGGATAGAATATCTTGTAGAGACCATTTAAAGTAATTTGTTGGCTACTAAGTTGCCTTTTTAAGCTCTCTTTAATCTGTATTCTCTGTACTCTCATGAGAGTACAAAATATTTCCAGATTTCTAACCATCTTCTTTTAATGGGCTGTTTGAAAAGAAAATGTTTAGTACATTTCATTACATGTTGTATGGAGCCTGAATATTAGCCTTCCTAACTTGTTTTGCATATGTACTCTCTGTACTCTCCTGAGAGTACAGTGTATTTCTTCAATTTTTTTCAATTTTCTTGGGCAGTTTGGATAGAATATGTTTAGTGGAGACCATGTGCAGCAATTTGGTTGATGATGGGTTATTTCAGTGAGATGTTTTTTAGTTGTACTCTCTGTACTCTCTGTACTCTCCTGAGAGTACAGACTATTATGTACATGTTCTCCAGTTTTTTGGGCTGTTTGGGTGGAATTAGTTTAGTACATTCCATTACAAGTAGTTTGGTGGCGACTATTAGTATATTTGAGATCTTCTGTACTCTCTGTACTCTCCTCAGAGTACAGGATATTTACTAATTTTTCCCACTTTTCTTTGCAGTTTGGAGAGAAAATGTTTACTATAAACCACTTAAAGCAATTTGGAGGCTTCTAGGATGCTTTTTATGAGCTTTATTGGCCTGTTTGTGAATAATATGTTAAGTAGATTCTATTACAGCTTGTGTGGATCCTTTTTTGAGTAGTTTTGCATGTGTACTCTCTGTCTGAACCAAACAGTACAGATTACGTCCTTCCTCTTTAGGGTTTTTTTAATATGCAAGAGTACAAAGTTTGTCCTGAGTTTTTTTCAATTTGCCTGGCCAATTTGGATAGGTTTTGTTTTCCAGAAACCATGTGAAGCAATTTGGGAGATGATGGGTTGTTTGTTGTTTGCGCTGTCTTCTCTCAGACTCTCCTAAGAGTACAGAGTATTTTCATCTTCTTTTTAGTTTTTTTTAGCTTGCTTGGAGTTTATATGTTAAGTGGTTTCCATTGCTGGTGTATTCTCCGTACTCTCCTAAGAATACAGACTTGTTTTCCTAATTTCTATGTTTATTGTTTGCTTGTTTGGAGATAATATGCTTAATAGGTTCCATTACCAGTTATTTGGAGCCTGAATATTAGCTCTTTCGAGCAGTTCTGCAGATGTACTCTTTGTACTGTCCTGATAGTACTGATCCTTTCCTCTTTCATTTAAATTAATTTTCACGCTAAATTAAACATTTCTGTAATATTACTTAAAATATATTTCTCTACAGCTGTAATATAATGTAAAATACAAATTAAACATGTTGTCCTATAGGTGTTCTCTCTGTACTCATTGTATTCTCTATTGAACAAATTGAAAATAGCTTAAAATATATGTTTAACCAGAATTAATTGTTGAAGATAATTTTAATTATCATTCTAAAAAAATTAAAATACCTTATTAGTCTTTTACTCTATAATTTTTTTCATTCTTATCATAATCAGAACACATATGTAAGGTACATATTATTAATTTCTTAAATATTTTCGTAATAAGATACTTTAATTTTTACATTCCAAATATAGCAAATTTTAAATTCGAAATTACATAATATAATGACTAATTTTAAACTGTATTTTAATTCAATTTTGTTAACAAATACCTTCTGGCTCATTGTAAACATATCTAATCAGCTTTGCTCAATCATATTAACAATCATATAAAAGGCTTGACCATTTACCAATGGTCAGATGCCCATAGACCTTACAATTCGAGCATATATTGATTGATCAACTTAAATTTGATTGGCCAAATTCTAATCGACTTTCTCACCTTTCAGATACTTTAAAAGATCAACTTAAAACTCAAGTTGAAATTTACATTAAATGGGCTAAATTCATTTCTATGAATATTTTTTAAATGTTTTTATTTTGTCTCATTACTGTCAAAATTGTGATTCTTAAAATCTACTTTCTGTTGAATTATATGATTCATAAATTAGACCAATAAACTATCAAAATTGCAGTTTAGCAACCTCTTCATCAGAAATATAAAATTTGAGTATGCTGGGCGGAACTAATTCATTATTTTAAGATGAGAAAGTTTTGTAAATAATATAATATCTAAAATTATATAATTTATTAAATTAATTATTTTTAAAAATATATAAATAATTAGTAAAATAGTATCATCATTTTCATAAAAGAAAAAATATAAGTGGGTAAGATTATTAAACTTACATATTATATATTAATTGAGTAATTAGTTATTTCAAAATAATGAGTTAAATTTATTTTTCTTTGAGAGTGGTTGAATGCATAACATATAAATTAAGAGTTGGAAAAGCATAAAAAAAAAACTAATTTTTTAAAGAGGAAAAAAATTTGGGGGTGGGCATTTGCCCACCATCAACTAAGGGTAGGTCCGTCCTTGATTGAGAAATGATAAAAGTTCTAAATATACCACAACGATCATAGCTACAATACCAAGAACTTAAAGTTCTCAAATATCAGTTTGAGAATTTGCTTAAAGATGATCATTTGAAAGAATATCTGATAGACCACCATAGTAAGAAACATCATAGCTACAATACTGGCAATTTTTTTGAAGTTCTATAAATCTTATTAATAATAGCACACAGTCTTATCAAATTTTTTAATGCCTTCAATTGAAAATCATTTAATAAAATATAGAGTACTTAATAAAGTATATGTTAAACTATGTTAAGTGAGACCTATCTACAATTGAATTTTTTTTGACACAAAGCTTCTCTAGATCTGGAATTGGTAAAGCATTCACTATTATCCCATATGAATTATCATTACCATTTCTAATAGGGATGTATAATGTGGCATTAAATACTAATAATAAGAGTTAGCTAAGGAATATGGCTCTAGTCATTACGAAAAAAATTGTAATAGTTTAGACTGAGTTAAAAACTCAAGGAATTTGTAAGAATTAAGTCAGAAGTAGTGAGCTTAGCCAACACTAACTTGCCTCACAAGCGAGCTGAACACTAACATGAATTAGGCATGGCTCAAGCTCCACTGTACTTATTTCCACCCCAAGTCCCACCAACATGAAAAAGACATCCGGACCAAGTAGGATTATAATATAAAAGAAAGAGGCACCATCTCCATGAGAAAAAAGAACAAAAAGAAAGTTTCTTATTAGAAGCATAAAACTACTGATTTCACCTCTTAAAAAAAATGAAGAATTAAATGCAAGAAACCTCCAAATGAATTATTAAGAATTGAGGTAACAACTACATAACATATTAGATGCACAATATCTTTCATCATAAGAGAAGTTCTGTATACAAAACCGCACCATACATCCAATATCGAAAAGATGAAACTAGTCTAAATGGAAATATGCGACATCCGAATGTTAGAGTGTCAATAACTAGCGATATGACAATCCAATATGGCTAAAGGTAATGCAATGATAACTGAAAATTAAAGCATTAATTGTATTAAAAAATGGATTTGTTGCTTATGGTTCATAAATTACTTAGCTAGCGTGTATCCGGTAGTATATTAAAAAAAGAAAAGATAGCTAATATTTTATAAATGAAATGAAAGGTTGAGTTTTATTATAACCGAATAAATTTCATGCTTGATCAGAGTTAAAATATTTGGATGATACCAAAAATATGAGAATAAATATGTTTAGAAAGTACAATGCATGTGGCAATAAAAATGACAAGAAATTCACAGGTGGTTAATTTATTAAGGGAAAAAAAACAAATCATCATAAAACAACATTGCCAACCTACACTTAATTATATCAAATCATAGGTAGTAGTCAACCAATGGTGCGATTTGATTGGAGGAATTTAAAATTTTAAAGAGTATTAATCATAATGAACCGATCTTATGGTTAGTCCGATCAGCTAAAAAAATGAAATTCACATTAAAGTGGAGTTAGGAAAGAGGACTGTAGTTATACTCTTATAAAAAAATTATATTTACTACGTATGTGTTGCTTATCAACTATCAATGGTTATATTTGCCTCTTTCTCCAACCATATTATTGGGGATTGTTCGCATATTCCTCAACCTCATGTGGAAGCTTAGAAATCTCTAATTGGACTTTGAATGGTTGTTGTACAGTCCCTTAAGCTTGCTTCCACTTAGTTAAAGAGCAATTATCAATAAAATGACTCAATCATAAATTAATCTTTCAAAGTTTATTAAAAGGAAATTGGACCATTAGTTCGAGCTTAGTAGTACCATCAGACATTGGCTGGAGATAATTTCATAGAACCCCCAAAAAATTCAACAACTCTAGCACAGTCTTCCTCACCGAATCCCTAGATGTGATGGTGTGCTCGAAGTAAAAGAAAGTCGAAGGAATCTTTATAGTCTTAAGTGATTATAATGACGTAATTAAGATTGTAATCAACATTGTAGTGTGTAATACCACATAACTAGATGATATCATGCATTAAAATGTTTCCCTGTAATGATATCCATCATCAACTTAGTGTACCCTTTAGCCGACTGATTGATTATTGAGCTTGAGTTAAAGTCTTACAGTAGGACATCGTATTAGTTGATGATATGTTACAGCATCACTGTTGGGTTTTTCGTGTGTACCTCTGAAAAGCACTCTGGCATAATAGAGAAAGGTGTTGCAATGGGTGACACAACACGTTCTCCACCACTCTCAGACTGTACTTTAGTTTCTGTAACAACAAAAATAGGATGGTTTGAAGTTTAAAAGCAATATCTAAAATACTATAAATTAAGATCCAAATAGAAAATTATTCTTGGCTTTATTGGTTCTCTCATAATATCTCTTAAGCCTTGCATTGGAAACACCCTTTGGACACTGCTTAACTTGATCCTTTAAAATATCATTTCCTTTATTGTGGTTGACTTCTTCTTCTTAGTTAGGAGGAGAATTCTCACATAATATAGTCGACATTATCAGATAATTTTTTCAAGGATCCAAGCATATACTCTTCAGATATCTTATTACCCTGTGTCCTGGTGCTTATTTGATATGCATATCGACTGATGTTGTTTCAAAAAATAATGTTAGTTGCATTTCCATCTGTGTCTTGCACATTTTTTAAGTTCCTGTAAGCACTATTAATGTAGATATCCCTCTTTACTCTGGTAGACCATCACATGAGAATATACTTATCCGAATGCGCACAACATCTTCCTAACTAAGAACTCGGATACAATGGGCACAAAGTAATCCCATCATTTCAAATTTTTTTACAAGTACAAGTTATAGTTAGGGTTGTCTTGTCGAAATGGACAGTGCATGTTTTGGAAGCATATTTATTCTTTAGGTTTCTCACCAAATACTCCATGGGATTGTCATCTGACACAGTTGCTGATAGTCCTCCAACTCCATGCAAAAATTCTTCCTCAAATATTGTGTAAAGCTTCCTTGTGTAAAACATAGTAGCTTGTTTCAGAATTGGACTGGTCTTAACAACAAGAACAATTGCTGACTGGCTACACTTGAAATCTTCATCATCTCATTGATGCCATGTTTCAAACCTTCTCCAATCCCAAGAAATAATCTATGATTGAACTTGTTGGTTCAGAGATTTCGTGGCATACATTATTCATGGACTCACTACATTGCTTGACAAGATTCTCATAGAATGAGTCTTCGAATGTGGACCACTTGTATCTAATTTTATACAGCTCAGACAGCCAAGCATAATCATGCAAATAGCCTTTATCTAGCATGGTAGACCAAGCTTCCTCAAACTCTTCCTGTGAGTCATATTTGCTCATGCATGTATATAATAGCCCTTGTACTTTATTACTATTAAAGTAATGAACCTTGGAAGGAGCTTTCTTCGAAATATGCCATTGGCGCAACCTATGATGAGTATGCGCTAATACAATTTTGATAGCTCTCGTCATAGCCTGATCTTGATCAGTGAATATTATTATAGGATGTATATCACTCATTAACTGGAGAAATGTCTGGAATAGCCATGTGAATGACTCAATTGTCTCTTTTGATAGAAAGGCTACTCCGAATAAGATATTTTGTCAGTGATGATTCACTCCAACAAAAGACAAGATTATATTTATTGAGTCGATAGCTTGTATCAAAAATTATGACATCCCAAAATAATCATATTCTATCTTGACATGTCATTGCTAAAAAAAAAACTTACCAAGTAATGACTCATCAACTTGTACATCCCATGCAAATATCCGCTGCTTTCCTTTTGAACGATGTATTAATGCATTACTATCACCATTCGCTATCCTCGATCTTCTCTCTTTCTGGATGAAATTGAAAGCATCTCTTTTTGTGAAGCCAATATTCTCCACGCCGCCAACTTCCTCACTTAAATAGCTGAACTCATCAGTTGCTCTAATTCCAACCTCTATCATTGCCTTCAACACAGCCGCCTTCTCATCGCTAATGCCTCTGTATGATCTGAGAAGATGGTGGTCATTAGGATTTGCCAATGAATGATTATGACTTTCTATATATTTTTTAACCTTCTAGTTCCCATCTAAATCAACAAAAAATCTAATCATGGCCAGACAACAACTCCTTGTATCTATTTTCTGGAATTTTACTGAGCAGTTTAGACTGACAGATTTCTTCTGACCTACTTTTGCACATAAGAAATCCTTTGATTTCAATTTCTTGGAGTTTGGCTAATAACTAGTATGATCCTTCTTAACACTGAATCCAGTTTGATGTGCATAGTCATAGTACAGTGCATACGCCTCCGTTCATTTTGAACAGTGGTGTCATGGAGTTTCCCCACATTTGGGTCATTAGACATCATGACTTCGTCATCGCACCATTCATTTACTACATTCACCTACATAAACACAAATATGGTACATGCAAAATAGCTCCACAAATAAACATATTCCCTCCAAATAGGCCAAAAAAATTAGGAAAAAATGAGCAAACTGCTCTATACTCTCATGAGAGTACAGAGAGTGCAGATGCAAATCTCACCTATAAAACCAACCAATCAGCCTCCAAATTTCTAATGGAATGTAATGAACATATTTCCTCCAAACAGCCAAAGAAAGTGGAAAAATGAAAATGCTCTGTACTCTCATGAGATATACAGAGATGCATGCAAACTCCCAAAACCAACCAATCAATCACTTCAAATGAAATGTAATGAACATATTTCTCCAAATAGGCCAAAGAAACTAAAAAATAAGAAAATTGTCATCATGAGAGTACAGAGAGTACAAATGCAAAACTCTCATAAAAAACTAATCAATCAACCTCCAAATTGCTTCAAATGAAATGTAATGAACATATTTCCTCCAAATAGGCCAAAGAAACTGAAAAAATAAGAAAAATTATCTATACTCTCATGAGAGAGAGAGAACATGCAAAAATCTCTTAAAATCTAACCAAACATCCTCCAAATTACTTATAAATGGAATGTAATGAACATATTCTTCCCATGACCAAAGAAACCGAAATAAATGAGAAAAATGCTCACTCATGAGTGAGTAGATGCAAAATCTCCTAAAAACTAACCAAATAACCTCCAAATTGCTTCTAATGGAATGTAATGAACATATTTCCTCCAAATAGGCCAAAAAAATTAGAAATAAATGAGAAAAATGCTATGTACTCTCATTGGAGTATATAGAGTACAAATGCAAACCCCCCCTAAAAACCAACCAAGCCTAGAAATTACTTCAAATGAAATGTAATGAACATATTCTCACCAAACAGGCCAAAGAAAGTGAGAAAATATGAGAAATTAGTCTATACTCTCATGAGAGTACAGAGAGTACACATACAAATCTCCCCTAAAAATAAACCAATCAGCATATAAATTGCTTCAAATGGAATGTAATGATCATATTTCCAAAACATGCCAAAAAAGTGGAAAGAAAATAGTATGTACTCTCAAGAGATAGTACATATGTTAAACCTCAAAACCAACAAATCACCTCAAATTGCTTCAAATGGAATGAATATATTTCCTCCAAACGCCAAAAAAGTGAAAAAATGAGAAAATGCTCTATGCTCTCATGAGAGTACAAAGAGTACAAATGCTAAATTGCCTCTAAAACTAACCAAACAACCTCCAAATTGCTTCCAATGGAATGTACAGAGTGGTTTGATGAATTCCGTGCAGTCTAGTAATTTGATGCAAATGAAGCCTCCTTAAAATGTCAATGACTTCATCAGTAAAGAGTGCTGCAATATTATCGAATACCGCTCTAATGGTGGTAGGCCTGCATCTCGAAGTTATCCTTTTCCCAGACATTGTAAACTTCAAAATGAAAAGTCAATTAATAAGAACATTATCAACACAATGGAGGCCCACATAATACACATGCCAAATTGCCTCCAAAACTAACCAAACAACCTCCAAATTGCTTCTAATGGAATGTAATGAACATAATTCCTCCAAACAGGCCAAAGAAATTGGAAATAAATGAGAAAAATATTTTGTACTCTCATGAGAGTATAGAGAGTACATATGCAAAACTCTCCTAAAAACTAACCAAACAGCCTTCAATTTGCTTCTAATGGAATGTAATGAACATATTCTCTCTGAACAGGCCCAACAAAGTGAAAAAAATGAAAAAAATGCTCTATACTCTCATGAGTACAGATGCAAAACTCCCGTAAACACCAACCAATCAGCCTCTAAATTGCTTCAAATGAAATGTAATGAACATATTTCCTCTAAACAGCTCAAAGAAACTGAAAATAAATGACAAAAATGCTCTGAACATATATGCAAAATCTCTAAAAATTAACAAAAAACTCCAAATTGCTAATGGAATGTAATGAACATAATTCCTCCAAACATGCCAAAAAATTGAAATAAATGAGAAAAATGCTCAGAAAGACAATGCAAAATTCTCCTAAAACCAACCAAATAGCCTCCAAGTTATTTCTAATGGAATGTAATGAACATAAACTTCCAAAAGCCAAAGAAATTGGAAATAAATGAGAAGAATGCTTTGTATACAGAGAGTACAGATGCAAAAATCTCCTAAAAATCAACCAAACAGCCTCCAAAATACTTCTGATGGAATGTAATGAACATATTTTCTCCAAACAAAGAAAGAAAATGAGAAAATGCTCTCTCATGAGTACAGATGCAAAACTTCCCTAAAACTAACCAATCAGCCTCTAAGTTGCTTCAAATAGAATGTAATGAACATATTTTCTTCAAATAGGCCAAAGAAACTGGAAATAAATGAGAAAAATACTCTGTAAGAGTACAGAGAGTACAGATGTTAATCCCCCCTAAAAATAACCAAACATCCTACAAATTACTTCTAATGGAATGTAATGAACATATTTCCTCCAAACAAGCCAAAAAAGAAATTGAAAAATGAGAAAAATGCTCAGTTCTCATGTATAGAGAGTGATGCAAAACTCCTAAAAATCAACCAATCACCTCCAAATTATTTCTAATGAAATCTAATAAATATATTCTCTACAAATAGGGTTTAAAATCAAAAAAATTGACAAAATGAGGTGTACTCTCTAGAGAGTACAGAGAGTATACATGTAAAAAGCCTTAAAACCTACCAATCAGCATTCTAACTGTTTTTAAAGCCATGTATTGAACATATTATATTCAAACAGGGTCAAAAGTCTTTTAAAAAAATGACAAAATGGGTTGTACTCTCCTAAGAGTACAAAGAGTACATATAAAACAAGATCCATTAATCAACCTACAAAAAAATTATAATATCATTGACTGAATATATTACATCCAAATAGGCCCAAGAATTCATCAAATCCTTTATGAAACAACATCAAATATGCTACAATGTTATATACTAAACATATGGCAAGCTCAACAGTTCAAAATTTTGAAAATAACGACGTGTACCATCATGACAAGACAGATACACATGTAAAACATCTCAAATACCAAGTAAAATAGTCTCCGTTTCATTTAAAGAACTCAAATTTTCCAAATGTTCTCCTACTGATGTGAACAAGAGAAAATCTAAATTCATTAAAGTTCAAGAATGCATGAAGAAATACCTCATGAGGTCTCCTATAATTGTTTAATTTTTAATGCCCAAGATTTGCTAAATCTCTGAGGGAAGGACGGATGTGCGCTGGGCAAGAGCGGGAGCTGAGCTGAAAAAAATTTCTGCGCAAAAAGAAAGCCCTAAATTGTTCTGTGATGAAGAATGTGGAACAACGCGCATGATATTTTCTCCCCCCGTTGTTTGAACGGGATGGGCCGGGTCGGGCCCGGGGTAGCGTAAACGGCGCCGTCAATGCCGTCCAGTTACAACATCGTTAAGTGAAAAAATGTGATATTAAAATATTGGACACGTGTAGCGCTACGATTGGAGTCCGCACGTAAAGCTACGTCCGGACTCCGCACGTAATATTTTCTCCTCAAACACCAACGTTAGTAAGGATGTAATTAGAGGATGACTGAGGGGAGCCTTTATTATTCTTAGATTTACAATAAACAAATCAAATTATACAATGAGTTAAAACTTTTGTTACTAAAATTAATATATATTTATACTTTGATATCAATCATATTTTGATTTTATGTAATATCTTATTATCATATATATAATTTTATTTTTATTTATCAATGATTATAATTTTAAAATTATTTTAAAGCATCAAAACATTTATATAATTTTTCTATTTGATGCGTTTTGTCTAATGTTCAGAAAATTTAACTTCTAATTTTAATAAGTTTAATTTTTTACTCTCTTCACTACAACAATATCAATTAATATTTGAGGATATACATACATACATACTTCATAATTCTTATGCATTTATATATCTAATATCTAAATTTTAATTTTTACATATATAATGCATCTTTTCAGATATGTATTAGATAAATATATATCTAACTTAAAGTGTTAGATATATAAATATTTAAGAATTATATTATATTCACACATGCATAGGATCAATCTAATGAATAAATCAAAACTAATGAGAGCAAGTTGACATATTTATACGAGGTTAGGCTCCAAAGATAACCTTATGGATATTATAAAATGAGAAGGTAAGATCAGGAAAGACAAAATTAATTAGCACTCCGCCCTGGTAACACATCTATTAATATACTAATCATAATTATAAATAAAAATTTTAATTAAAATTATTATAATTAGATATTATTTAAATTATTTGATGATATTTAGATATTAAAAAAATTTAAATATTATGTCATAAAAAAATTTCATTTAATTAAGTATAAATCTCAATGCAACTTATATATAAAAAAAATTGAATTAAATTTTGGACTATTTGAATTCTAATTTTAGCAAATATATAA